>JASVER010000022.1:2417441-2572784 GCA_030449065.1 Oceanodroma leucorhoa
TGTTGGTTGTTTTTTTTTTTTTTTTTGGTGGGGGCGGAGTGGGTTGGAAGGTTATAGAGTGAGCCCAATTCACCTAGCCATACAACCCATTTCACAGTGACCTGGTAAAAATGGATACAATYCATTTCACAGTGATCTGGTAAAAATGATGGAAAAATGTTTTTTCCAATTTTTGTCTGGATTTTTGAGAAGCTTTCTCTGTTTCATCCACGTTTACTCTGACTCATTTCTGCAGAGTCTACCAGCTTATGCAGGAAGGTTGGTTCAGAAGGCATATACACATGCTGCTCTACAATTTTAGCCTGCCTGCCTGCAGTAGCAGAATGTGATGAATGACAAATTGAAAAGTAGGATGACTTCTCTGCAGAAGGGGTGTGGGAACCTGCTGGGGTTTTAAGTAGCAGTATCGATCAGGCATAGGGCATCCTTAACCACAGGAGACAACACTGAAGCAATTGGTCTCTCTTTTTCTTTCTGTTGTTCCCATTCTTCTATGGGCTATGATTGTCTTTAATACTATCCTTTTATCTCCTCTGTGTCGTCATCATCTMTGAGATGTGTTGGATATATATTATTTTTTTATCTCTCTTTGCCCTAAAATCAATTCTATCAGATCCAAGGATTGATTTCCTTTTGTTGAAAGGAAATTGTTGACCCATTGTTGACCCATGTCGATCACTTACGGTCTGTGTTCATACTGTGGGTGCTCTGCTGACATCCTGTGTCTGTGCTCTAGGGCGACAGTGTCACASGTCAATTCTTTGTACTGCCATCCTTCACGATATTCAGAGATCCTCCCAAACTGATCCAAACTGTGCCCCAGCATCACCAAAAACCAAGTCAGTCCTGCTCTGTATCCTGGCTGACCCTAAGTTCATTTAACGTGTACCTAGAGGCAGACCACAGGGCAAGTTGGGCCGTAGGCTAAGACCAGGTGATACGCTTTACTGAGCTGTACCTTTTTTCTCTGGAAACAGGATGTTAAGAATTCAGCCAGACTACAGTTAGTGTGACTCCGGAGTCAACGCTGGGGCTGGGAAGCAGTTGTCTGCAGAGAAATCTTTAACAAGCTCATGCGGTTAAGATGAGGATGAGCATCTGAAGCACATGGGTTCTGTTCACAGCTCTGCCGCTGGCTGCTCTTGAGCAAACAGCTCGTGCAGTCAGCTGCAGGCCTACCTCGGCTGCGTCTTGCACTTAGCTTGCAAATTTATTAATCTTTTCCCTTCTAAAAGAACTTGCCTTGACCCATTTATAGAAGAGACTGTATGAAAAAATTCTGATTATTCATTTATTTATCAAATTACTTTCATGAATTAAATCAACTTTACCAATGCACAGTCAGAGATGTCAGCGAACTTAACTCCACAGCTGCAAAACATATAATGCCTCTCATTGCTGAAAGTGATATTTCCTGTTAAGACTGCTCATTTTGAAGGGAGCCAGTTTGGTGGGATGTTAGCACTTCCTATGCTATAAATAGACCAGATGAGTATCACTTAAAATCTCAAAGGAATACATTTCTAATTTCTTGAGGGAAGTAACATTATCTCTGGCAGGATTCTCAGGGAGTTTTATACTTACTGATGATGTCTCYTCACATTTGAGATTTGACTTGCTTGTTAATGAATGAGCATGCTTGTTGCACTGCGTTGACATTTAGAGAGCTATGAATAGCTTCAGAGGCATGATACTGCAGCTAATGTCAGAGAAGTCCTTGCTGCTATAGATTGCTAGGTGGGCAGAAAAGCGAGAAACAATGTGGCAGACCATAGGCTGAATGTTAAATGGACAGCAAGGTTTGTGAGGAGGGGAACTACCAGTTTATTCATGGATTTCCTTCTGTGTTGGGAGTAAGGATGACTCGGCAAACAGGGTTCCTTGGGGACAAAGGGATAGAGGTAACCTCTCCAGAGGTGCATGCTTCTCACTACAAGACAGACATTGAGGTGCTGGARCSTGTCCAAAGAAGGGCAATGAAGCTGGTGAAGCACAAGTCTTATGAGGAGCAGCTGAAGGAACTGAGGTTGTTTAGCCTGGAGAAGAGGAGGCTGAGGGGAGACCTGATCGCTCTCTACAACTACCTGAAAGGAGGCTGTAGAGAGGCGGGTGTTGGTCTCTTCTYCCAAGTGACAAGCGATWGGACGAGAGGAAATGGCCTCAAGTTGCTCCAGGGGAGGTCTAGATTGGGTATTAGGAAAACCTTCTTCACTGAGAGGGTTGTCAAGCACTGGACCAGGCTGCCCAGGGAAGTGGTTGACTCACCATCACTGGAGACGTTCAAAAAACACGTAGATATGGCACTTARGGACATGGTTTAGTGYGACTTGGCAGTGTTAGGTTAACGGTTGGACTTGATGATCTTGAAGGTCTTTTCCAACCTAAATGATTCTATGATTCTTCCTCATTGTGCAGCTACATCTTCCATATTTCTGAGCCTTGCTGCTGCTGTGGTAAGACAGAGGCTAGTACAGGAAGTCCAGGTAATTGAATATGCTGGCTCAGTTGCTCATTTTTACAAGCTAAATAAAATAAAATAATCTTTTGTGTTCAGCATTTTGTTCATCTGATTATATGAGCTGAGAAGTTGCATGTGTAGATGAAAATAACAGCTGGGAATTTGGCTGACATTGGGCTTGAATGAGAATGCTTCCTCTTGTTGTTTTTAAATACTGGGAAAATGAAATCCCAGCCCCTTGATCCTACTCAGGTTTAAAGATAAAACCATAAAGAAAGCAGGSATGTTTGTTATTGTGCCTCTACCATGTGTGAGGGTTTGAGAGCCTTGTCAGGAACAACAAAGAGATTTTGGAGAAAGATCATCCAACAGTTTGAAATGGCAAGTACTGTATATTAAAAGAAGTTTCTTCTCTATGGCACGGGTCGTCAGGGTGCTGCAGAATGTCTGATCATACAGCACCTGCTGAGCCATGCATTTGATTTTAAAATTAAATAATAGTTGGGACTGGAAAGAGAACGAATGAGTGGATGCCATGACAGAATTCAGATGTTCTTGGAGCATCGAAAAGAAGCTGAACTTTTGGGGCTGATATTGTTAATTTTTGAGTATTAAGGAGAGTTAGACACCATTTGAGAGGAGATGCATAACTATAGAACAAGAAGTAGGAAAAGGGAACTATACCAGTGCGACTCTAGAAGGTAGCAGAGCACTGGGCTTCAGGGACTCCCTTGATTATTTATGCCTGGCATATCAGGCATATGGGTTTTTTCCAGTTATTAACTGCTCAGTTGAAGAAAATGCATCTGCTGTGTTGGCTAGTGTAGATGCAAGTAAAAGGCATTGAAAAAATTCTTTGCACTCCAATTTATTCGTTCCCAAACTTTGGTCCGTAGATAAATAATAGTCTGCAAGGTGGTTTTAAGTRATCTACAGCCAGTCTTCAGAGCAGTGCTGCACAGTAAATCATGTAGTATTTTATTACAAAGGTTTAAAGGTTAAAGGCTTTTGAGAGTGAGCTGCAGTGTGTCAAGTAATGCTGCTCGAGTGGAACGAGAGGAAAGCTGAACTAGTTGGAGGAGACCAGGGAGGTTTAGCAGTCCCCTTTGATCCCTGAGAACAGGTTACAGTTACTGTACCCTGAAGCAAATGAATTAATTTGCTAAATCTCTTGGTGTTTCTGCTGCAGCAGGATTTCCTGGCCAAGTTACTTCTTTATAAAGCTCTGTCTTGTTCTGGTTTTTCACTGCTTGCTAAATGTACTTATCTGTACAGAGGCACATAGGCATGTAATTCATTCTCTTGGGAAGATCCATTTTCCCCTCACTGCCACACTACAGTCATTTTCCATCCATTTTGCTTTCTGAAAGCTACTCTTTTCTCTCTCCTTCATCAGTTACCTCACTAACATGGCTACCATTTCCTCTTTTTTTTTTTCTTTCCCCCATTAGGTGAGACAAGTGTTTGGGGAGTGGGCTTTAATGGCATCATCCAGGCATGGGTACAAAACACAGTGATGAGGGAGAGAATTAATCACTGCACTAAAATGATTAATGTTTTGTTTTGATCATTTTGCATCCCACCATTGCATTTCAACTAACAAGAGGTTTCTGTCTTTGACCTACGTAATTCAACTGTTCGTTAAGGTTTTGCCACACACTGTCATAATCACTAACAACTGCTTGGGTTTGAAGGTAATTGTGTTTATTTTCTGGTTCATGCTTCAGGAAAAATTAAAACTTGATGCTGAGAGGGAAAAACTAGAGAGGCTTCAGGAGCTTTACTCCGAGCAGAAGACGCAGCTTGATAATTGCCCTGAGTCCATGAGGGAACAATTACAGCAGCAGCTGAAGAGGGTCAGTAGCAAGTTTCAAGATTGCACAAACTTTTTTTTTTTTTTTTTTAAGTGTAACATATTCTGTTTCAAGTATCCAACAAAGTGTCTGAACATATTTGCAACTTATACTTGTTAATAGTAACGAGGGTTATGGTTTTTTGTGGAATGCTTGTAGTAGCTAATGTGCATGGTGGCAAACAATAGAGTGCAAATGGGCTTATTAGAAATCATTTTCTGTTGAATGTTTTTAAAGCCTTGGGCTACTTGCCTATAATTAGCACCTTAGGCCTGCTGGGTGGTGTGGAAGCTGTTGTGATGTTTAGATGGATGGTGGAGCATTGCTCTTTACCTGTGTGAGCAAAGACAGGAATTGAACTTTGGTCAGTGGGATSAGCCATTTCAGCAGCACTTTCCTGCCGCTGTTGTTTGATCCTGTTGTGCACTCCTTCGTAAATGGCTGTCTCAGTGAAGCCATGGACAACTTCTTTTTTTCAGTTTATAACTTAGCTGTTAGCCTGAACTGTACTTTGAAAAATTAATCTTGAAGATTATACCACTTATTAAAATAGCTTTATTTTTTCCTATGTTTCCAACAGTTACACATTGGTATAATAACCTTTGCATAAAGTCTAATTGCAGCTCRATTTTATTTTGTATTAGTAACCAAAAAAGCTACAATATTGTCTGTGAAGGTACAGTTATTTTCTTGGGAAAGATTTTAGTATTCATTAATATTAAGTGGGTTCTACAGCACATGTAGCTAACTTTAGTGGAGGGAGAAATAATTTTCAAAGCAACAGTATGGCAAGCTCAAGAGGCCATTTGAAAATCAAACTAGGTTATGGTTTGTTTTTGGTTTTTTTTCTGGCTTAAGTGTTTATATCAGGAATAAGGTCTGTAATAGCAGTGACCAAAAAAGGGCTTTTTTGCTTTATAGGAAATATTCTTTAGATTTTGGTTTATTTGCAGAATTCTGTTTTATTTTTTCAAGGACCAAAAAGTTTAAAAGACCAGCTTTGGCAATAACAATRTTAAATTATTCTGTAGTAACTGAGAAGTTTGCTGGTTTTGAGACACTTAAGGATTTTTGTAAATTACCTTAAAAAAAAAAATTAAAAAATCAGTATTATGTAATCTCTCATACATATTAAAAGGAAAGGAAGCCCTTCCTGGGCAGTCACGTACTTGAAGGTATAAATTCATGAGAAGTTGCAGTCTTGTTGCTGTGAGATGGTAATAAATCCTTTTTCACTATTGACCACCAAGAAGCTTCTAGAAATCTGTTTGGTTAATATATTTTTTTTTTTTCCCCAGTTGGCTTAACGATTTTGGATTTGAAAGTGGGATGAAACTTGAAATGTGGGGGTGCATTTAAATGTACAGTTGGTCCTATCGCATTATTCCAGGCCAATTGTAGTGAAAGTTAGCTGTGGCTGCTGTGGTCGAAGCAGTAGAAGTTATCACTGAATTAGTGCACAGTATCTCTCAAAAGTATATCAAGTGTGAGAGCAGTTATGAAATTACTGTAAGTATCGTACACAAAATACAGCAAATCTTCCCCCCAAATCAGCCCAGCCCAGGATTAAATACCAGAGTTTGCAGCAGGTTATGTTGTGCTACTTTACTGCCAACATGGTAGGCGTGAAGGTGACGAATTCCCTTATTGCTTCATCTCTGGGACTTCAGTAAATTTGTAATTTGTGCCCAGGGGAGYGGGCAGCCAATTTGACTGTGGCAGCTGGCTGCAGGGTGGCTCTGGAGTTTGGGTTGGGGTTGGCAGTGGGCAGCTGGCACGCTCTGTGTGCTTCCCGGTGTCCGTAATGAATATCCGCTCTCCCTGTTGGGCAGGGAGGACACTTCGTCAGAGGCTGGTGAAACCTGTGGGCTTGTGGGAGGCACTGAGGGGACGCACCGATCTTCCTGATGGCTTATTTAAAGTTAATTAGCATGCTTCATCCTTCACTGTTAGTATGAAAGCACCAAAGCTTGTTTGTTCTCATGTGCCTGGGWTTATAGAGATACGCCTAAAAGGAGAATGAGAATAGATGCCTGGATTCCTGCAGAGACCTGAAAAGACACTGTCCAGTGCTAGGAAATGCCTTACTCTTCAGATGAAATTCTCCTAATTTTTGCAGATGTTGTGTGAGCCTATGGACCTCCCACCACATCCTGAAGTAAGGGCCGGGTTCTTTCCCATCAAATTTTCTCCGGTGCCATTACAGAAGTAATGGAGATGCCAGAAAAAAGTATGGTTTGGAAATCCAATATGGAAACATTGTGTCTGTTGTTTGTTAATAGATTATAAGTTACACTATTTTGATGCCAATTGTTTTAATAAAAGGGAGGGAGTATACTTGCTACTTGGTTCGGGAAGCCATTACCTACAGYGACAGCAATTTTATCCTCCTATAAATCCTACACTGCTGAGTAGGATCCTTGTGAAGGTTATGGCGAGGACTCTGTGGACACATCTSGGAGCCAGACCCCATGCCCCTGCCGCTGTGCCCTGCTCCCGCAGGCTGCCCGGGGYCTCGGTTCCCCTGGGTCTGCCGGGCTGGTGACCTCGCTGCAATGCGCTTGCAACCACTGGTAGAGCTAAGGTACTGCCGCTTACCCTTTGCAGGGTTTCTCAGTTGAAAATGGACTTGTTTTTGAATTAGGTACGTTTATTTTTTCCCAGTGGACACAGTGGTACAGAATGTGGTGAAAATCTTGTTCCATAGCACATCTCACAAAGAATATAGCTTTTAGTGAGCTCAACTGGCTACCAGTTGCTTTTCTATCGGTTGCCTCCTCTGAATTCTGTTCTTCTGCCTCAGTAGCAATTAATGTGGTATGAAATAGGCTGAATTTGTTGACTTTCATGGCCCAGGCAAAGCCCTTCTGTTTGTTTTGAATGCTGAAGATGGCTGACTGGTTTGAGTGAAGCATTTCTGTATTATACGTAACCACTTTCTCATAATTTTTAGCCCACGTCTTTGCTTTTGATCTCTTCACTATCTCCTACAAGTGAAAGGCACATCTTTGAAGAATAATGGGAAGATGTTGGTATTTCATGTAGTAACTTGGATTCTTCAGCTTCTGCATCCCGTGTCTTTCCCTGGTACACTGGAAACTGGTTTTGAGTGCCTTTACAGAGACCTATCTCAGTCACTAATCTTTAGGTCGAAATAAGAAAAGGACTAAGTTTTCATTTCTCTAAAATGATAAATTGCTTACAGGATATGGGTTTTCTTATGTAACAAGTTATGTACAATGTGCCTATTTTCRAGAGCTTTAGCATTTAATAATACTGTGATTATTTAAAATCCCTTTTTCTTCAGAAGCCTGGAACTTGTACATAGGGATTCATGTTATGAATACACAGATGTTGCAGGAGAAAGATCAGCGTTCAGTTCTTGTGCTGAAAAGCACTGTAAGTTTTATCTCKCCATCCCCAAGTGGAAGGCAGGTGTGTTCTTATTTTTTGGATCTTTTCTGCAGCATTCAACCTCTTCTCCTGACAAAACCTGGCGTTGGTCCAGGAGAATGCATGAAAGTGGGCTGATGCCCTTTCTGAAGTAAAGCACCTGCTGGCTAGGGTGGATGATTAGAGTCCTTAATTGTGTGTTTGCACAGGGAGCAATTGYCAGCTCCAATTCAGTGGTCCACGAGCAGCCTCTGGCTGAGCAACTGGCATGGTTGGACATCAGTGCTGAGGTGATGGCAGTGCGCTGATGGCACACAGCTCCACACACCTTTCGTCTTGTCTGACTGTACGTCTGTTATTAAAACAGTGCTGATACTTGAGCTAGACCTGAAGAATTTCTAACTGCAGTCCAGACTCCTTCATTTGAGTGTGTATCCCCATAGTCAGATAATTCACTGTGCAGTTCTCCGGTGTTACTGGGATGATGCTTTCTGTCCTTTTTGGTTGGTAAGCAGATGCACTCCCAGTTTGGCATGTGACAACCTCACCAAGTGGGTTCAGGCTTCGGTGGTGTCGCAGCTAGGCTACAGCAGAGTGATCTGCCCAGCCAGGGTGTGCTCACTGCTGAAGAGGCTCCAGCTTGCTCTGAACCCCRCAAAACAGCTCCCTCACCGTGCAGGTGCTTCGTCTTTATCAGCAGGGGGGACAGCAGGAGTGATGGGGAAAGCAACAYCAACATAATTACTAGCCCTATTTGCTCTCTCACTATGACAGCAGGTCATTAAAAGTGTTGAGCTCCCGTTTGACCACGTTGTACGAGATACATAAATATCATTTTGGACTGTGGTTTTTGTGTTTGTTTGTAAGTATATCTACTGTGGTGTCAGTGAAAGCATGATTGCTACTTTTTCTTTTTTTTTTGTGCTTAAGGATGCTGACCTATTGGACATAGAAAGCAAACACTTCGAAGACCTGGAATTTCAGCAGCTTGAACATGAAAGCAGGTTAGATGAAGAGAAAGAAAATCTGACACAACAGCTCCTGCGTGAAGTAGCTGAATATCAGCGTAGCATTGTCAGTAGAAAGGTAAAAGCACTAACACTCCGTTCCTTTGTTGTTSAGCATAAAGGAGATGAAATGGATCTACAACCTGCCTATCTGTAAGAAATAATGCAAAACTTCCCTCTTTRAAAAAGCTTTTGCAGGAGAGCAAAGGTGATGGCCCAGTAACATCCCACACATATCAAAGCATGCACTTCTCCAAAAGGAAATAAATCAATAAAATTCCATGCCCTGTTTGTATATTTGCATACAAAAATTAAACCCTTAAATTGCTACAAAAAGTACAAAAGTGTTGTTTTTTTCTTCATTAAGAAAGGAGATTCATACACTCTGGACAAAACTACAGTTATTTTATCCTTATGATAGGTGTTGATTTTAAATGATTTTGTTAAAATAATAATAGAACACCAAATTAAGAAAATAATTTAAAAAATAAGTTGTAAAGGTCCTGTCTCAACCAATTAAATGCCAGTTTTTCAGAGATCGGAAGTTGCATCTCTAAACCGGTTCTGTTCAGTATATGGAAGCTAGTCACCGTATTATCAAAGAACATGTGCAATTGTTCTTTTGTTTTGTCTCTTGAAGAAACTGTCTCTTTACTGCCTAAACCTTATTTCATTATCTCCTTCAGAGCAGTGAGCTGCCTTGTAAAAACTTCTTTTCTTACTGCTTCACTCATATGAATGAGTGAACTCTCATAAGTAGGATCCTTGCTGCAGGTTGTCTTGTGCTTTGAAAATAAAACATGTAAATTGTGATTATTTTCTTTTTATATTAGGAAAAGATATCTGCTCTCAAAAAACAAGCCAATCATATTGTCCAACAAGCACAAAGAGAACAAGATCATTTTGTAAAAGAGAAAAACAACTTAATAATGATGCTGCAAAGGGTAAGTATTTATTGTCTTTCAAATATTTTTAGCATGTAATAAAGGAGCGTTTCATAGAATAAAAGAACGTAGAGCACGAGAAAAGCATCAGTTGTGCAGAAGCTAGCAAGAAGGTATTAACGTGATAGCCATCTTTTGTATCCATTAACCTTTAAAAAAAAAAAAAGTAAATATTTTGTAATTAATCAGCAGATTTCCTAGGAGAAAACTCTAGTGGCATTTGATGATCAAGAGGGTTTTAGAGGTGTCCCCCTTCCGAGGACTCAACCAGAGACACCTGGTAGAAGCCTGTGCTCCCTGTGTGGCTGCTGGAAGTGTGCTCAGGCAGCTCAGGTTTTTGACTTGTAATAGCCCGTACTAGGCCACAAGATGAGCTACTTCATCAGCTAACATCTGCTTAGTAAGAAGCTGGCATGAACCCTTCGTGTCCATTTTATGTTTTGCTTTTAATCGTGACAGAAATCATGTTTAGTTCATCAGGCAGAACCAGCATTTTCAAAATGCTGAAGGAAAAACCTTTTGGTTTGGCTGTGGTTATTAAATAAAATCTTTCGCTAGCTTTTTGTTCTGTACCTCCATTTTTTCTTCAGTTCTTCTGTAAGTGGATGAAGCTGAAGCTCTGCTGTGCAGTTTCTAGCCTTCTATACCAGCATGTTTCTTTACACGCTTAAGAAAACGGCTAGCATTTATTTTCACTACATGGCTGTTGGTTGGTATTTAATATAAAATGTCTGTTTTTTAACAGGAAAAAGAGAATCTCTGTAATCTGGAAAAGAAATATTCCACACTTTCTGGAGGAAAGGGATTTCCTGTCAGTCCCAATAGTTTAAAAGAGGTAAAGAGATTCACTGCTTTTTACTTTACCATAAGTAACTTTTAATAACACTTAATACAAAAGCACTATAGTATTTAGTGAAGTCCTATTCATACAAATTTTTTTGAGATGGGATGAAATTACTTAGTAAAGCTATTCATGGCAGTCCAAATGCATGGGTGAGCAAAAATAGCTTCTCTTGACATTTTCCCAGATGTGACTGGTATCGCCTTAATCTCTTGTCCTGGAAAAATGATCATTTTTATGTGGGGAGAAGGGGTGTGTGGAGGGGGGGGTGTAATTTTCTCAAAATAGACAATTAAATCTCATTGAAGTGAAGAAGAATGAGGTCCAGGAATAACTCTGTTCAAGTATGAATAAAGTTCAATCTTATTTTTGCACTGTAGATTTTACCATTGCCTCCCCTCCTTTATTCTAAGGCTCTGCAGTAAAGCATGACAATTGCACATTTTGATCTTTTTAAAAAGCATTGAATTGAAGACTTCAGGGTATTTTGGTTGTAAGATACCTATTGAGCTATTTATTTAACTATTTTGAATAGTTAGAGTAAAGGTGTCAAATATTTCTTGCTGAAAAAAATGAATTAGTTTGGGTAATGCATGATGAGACCCAGAGCTTACTTGCAGCTGTCAAGACTTCATAGCTTTGACGGTAACGCTGTAAGCCTCAAGGTCCGCGAGCAAGGTCAGTGTAAGGTGAGCCACAGCCCATTGCAAAGATCCAGTCAGCACGTACAATATTAGCATTAACTCCYCATATTTATCTTCTTGACTTGACTTGATGAATCTGCAAATTGCAAATAAACATGAAGTTATAAATGGAGAAGCGGAAAATCTAGCATTTAAAATACACTGACAGGTATCTGTGGCTGCTTCATTAACTTCTGCTTAAGATGTCTRACTGGACTTGCCAGATCTGCTTGTATCGAAGCCCTGAACAAGCTCTGCCCCATCTAACGATGTAGGTGTCACTGTGGGAAGTTGGGCTCTTGAAGTCTAAAGCAACCACGTGTCCTCTCAGCACCTGGGAAGTGTCATCTTGCTCATTTGGGCTCGAAGTTCCTGGTGAAGCCGGGTGGCCTCCAGCACACGCCAGTGGGGTTGAGCACCCTTCCTCACTGCAAGCCACGTTGCAGATGCTTAGACTTCCAGTGTCCTAGGTGGCACTCTGAACTGGACATCTGACCTCCCACCAGGACTTCTGGCAAGTCTAAGCTTCATTGTTGTTCTTCTGAGATGGATCTGTTCATTCTCTCACTAGAGAGTGGGTGCTATCCCTGATTTTTGTCTTTTTATCCACATAATGGTTTGTTTAATCACAGATATTTCAAAATGCAGCTACATTAAGTGAGCCTGACGCTCTTTTTATTGAAATGGATTATTCAGCAGTGTCATTCTGTTCACTATCATGAAGTCAGTGAGGACTTACTTTAAGGTAAATGAGAGAAGGAACAGCATGGGTTATGTGTTTTAAGCTCAGTGTCCCCAGAGGTGCTCTCCTATAAAAGAAATGCCTTTCCTTGCCAGACGTTATGTTTGTCTCGCTTCAGTTTTATTTTTCTCTGACTGTTCAGGCACCTTTAAAAATCAGGCACCAAATGGTACACAGGCTTAAACAGACTCCCTGCACACAGAAGCTAATTTCACCACGCAGTTGCTCATGTATCAGTCAAGTCTGTGGCCYGACATTTCCCAGCCCCCCCTCACCAAAGCACACATTTGTGACTCTCCYATCCATCGTGCAGCTTGCTCCCTGCATGCACAGCAACAGACAGTAACGGCCGCACGTAAAGAGGCACGATGCTTATCCTACTGCTTAAATAACAGTGGAAAATCAATGCTTTTTAAAAGTTTAGCATTGACAAAGATGCCTAATCTGACCTGAAACCATTTATTTAATCTAATGTAATAGGGGCCTGAGCTAATGCACAGTGAAGTCATTCGTTGTTTGCTTTTTTTTAACCCCATGGTGAATCCCCACTGGGGTTGTGAGTCTGAACTGCATGTTTTTCGTATAATGGTGAAGGTGCTTTTATTATCTATAAAAATGAATGCAATATTGCATTCATAGACTTGGCAAGTTTTGGATACTGATATACTTCTACTACAAGATGGTTAAGCAAGTTTTATCTTTAATCACACTGGATTCTTTTTTACTGTGATATGGCCACGTTTTGAGAGGGAAACTTTAGCATCTTACCCAGCCTCCTTCTCATTTAATGGCTCATCACATGGTATTTGAGTCAAGATTTGCCTCCTACTTCTGGAGTGCTATGTTCATGGTATGGTACTTAATTTTCCAGAATTGTGTATCTGCTTGAAGTAGCTGATAAAATATATTGCAAATTATGCTAATAGATAACAGTTGGTATTTTTTTCAATCTGCCTTCTATGATCATTGCTAAATTTATGCAATTTTTTAAAAGAAGAAATACTATAGCAGTCTGTGGCTTCTCTTGGTCAACTGCCAAAGTATACATACTGGCATTGTATACATACTGGCATACCAGTCAGTGTGCTGGTACAGTAATAGAAACATAGCTCCTTCAACACCTTCTCAATTTAAAAGCAGCTTACCATCTTGATTTAAAAAATAAGCATATTTCTATCTCATTTTTATGACAATGCTTCAGCAGTGATTTATTCTTCCTTTTGCATAGCATAGTTTCTATTGATAAGAAGTTAGGACATTTGACTTTTTACAGTCKGGCATCCTATACACTATGGATTGGAATCCATATTTTATTTTTTAAATAACATTTATTCAGTTAACACCAGAACACATGCAATAATTGTATTCTGCCATTGTATCTCAAATCTGCCTGGATAAATCTTCTCTTCAGGCAGAAGCACACTCGCCTGTCAGTGCCTTTCCTCAGTCCATCACCTCCCGTATGATTGTTTAAAAAAAAAAAAAAAAAATGAGGCAAATTGTAATGGCTATGGGGCTACCACGAACCGCATCTTACCTGAGTCTCGTGGTAACACCTAAAAGTTAGAAGCAACTTCCAGACAATGCAAATGGAAGGTGTTCTGTCAGTGTAATTTATAACAATGGCTTGTCCTTATTTAAGTTCTTCCCAGTTCTGTTAGTCATTTGGTTTACTCAAACTAGCTTAATAGTTAGGCAAGAAACAAATCAGGGTAAGTTATTTTATTTAAACATGGACAAAAAAAAATTAAGAAATAACAGGATGGGTGAATAAGATTTGTTCTTCCTTTTCCCCCAATCTGCTTTCCCGAGAAAGAGCTACATAATTTCTAAAGGGTATTTAGTATTTTAGTAAAGTCTTTTGGTCACTTAATGTACATTTGCTTTTTGATCACACAAATGTATTTGTTTAAATGAGGAACAATTTTCAGGATCCAAGTACTCAACATTTGATAAGCTTGATGATAATTTTATTTTATTTATGATGAAGTATTTCAATGATAACAAATATTTGGCTGTATCACTCTAAACTAACTTTCATCGTACTGGATACATTAATACTCTTGCACGTCTTTTGGCTTTTGCTCCTTTTAACTTCTGAATTCCTCCTTTTAGGGCTATATCAGTGTAAGTGAAATTAGTGAGCTGTATGGCAATTCCACGAATATATCCCCTTCCACCCAGCCCCCCACAGATGCTGAAGCAGTTGCCACTGAGCCTTCCACGGCTGTGCTGACCAGCCAGCCACAAAATAAAGAGGTTTGTTTGAGAGACATTTCCCTTTGTTTGCATTGTTCTTTCATGGCTGCCTTTTTATTTTCTTTTTCTTTTTTTTTTTATTTTTTGCAATTCAACATGTAACAAATTGACCCTGAGGCAAACTGCCGTCTCCCAGTTACCGAGTCAGATAACGATTTAATAGTAAAGCTGAAGGACTGCTCCAGTTGTAAACTGTCTTTGATGATGTAGATGGGACTTCGAAGGCCAAAAAACCTGAATGCTTATGACCCAAGCAGCAATAAGTGACAATCTTTGCCTGTCAAACACTGTAATGTAATGCACCTTTGGAGAAATGGTCTGTGGACATATTTAATGATTACTCATTCAGTGGTGCTTAGGTGTTAATTTTGTATGTTTTGTAGCTTTTTTTTTTTTTCCTGTGAGGTGGTAGAAGAAGTATATCTTGAATATTTGGGGGAGATGGGTAGCTTCTACTTATCTTAGCAATTTCATGGAGTCTGTCCAATCTGTGTCTTCTAGCTTACTCTCTCTTTTCCTCATTCTTTGTGATGTTTTTGCCTTTGTAATGACCGTGGCAAATTTTGAATAAATCCTCTTTTAAAGAAATGGAATAATCTTATGAATGTAAAGCCACCTATCTTTGTGTTGCAATAAGGCAGCAACAGGTTTAGAATTTGGCATTTCTGTGCTGCTTCTGGTAGTTAAATATGCCTTGAGAGTTGCAATACAACACATTTCTTTCCTGCTAAACGCTCCAACAAACACAGTGCTAAAACTGCAGCTTGTATGTGCCATATCTTTTGAGCAATTCCAAAAAGAAAACTCTGTGTGTAATTTCTCTTTTTTCTATAAAGCTAAGATCACCTCTCTGTTCTGGATTTGTGTTTCCTCACTCTCTTTCTCCTCGCTCTATTGCTCAACTTCCATCAGTCAATTGGCCTGAGGTCATGGCTACTCATGTAGATCCTATTCCTTTATCTGATACACCTCCACCTCTGCCAGCTAAGAAACACCGCAGGCAACAACAGGTAACAGATTCAAAGCTGATAACTTGGGATTTTGTTTGATTGTTTTTGTTATGGTGGCCATGAAGTTGATTTACTTGTGAAGTTTTTAGAATTATATGGTAGATCATAACTTGATCGTGCTTGCAGTGTTGCACTTAAAGCCACTGCTCATTTAAAAACAAGCACAATGCATTATAGAATGTTACTGAACAAAAACTCTCCTTATATAAACAATCCAGAGGCAAATACTAACATTTAGGAGCCATTGTAACTATCAGAAGACTTGCAGCAATAACGTACAGGTGGCTACATTTGAAATCCTAAATTAATTTTTCATATACATTTGAACAACGCCTCTCAAAAGCTGTATCGGTTCTAAGCCACCAATTCATTAGAATAACTTGTAAATAAACGTTTTTCTTTGTAATTTGATTCCACTTGTACACTAGATGAGTTTTTAAAACAAATTAGGTACTGGGACATGTACACAAAATGTACACATGAATTTAATGTATTTTCTTAATGAGCATGATTTTAATGTGATATTTGTAGAAATCCTGGAAAGCACTGTGAAGCAGGAGGTACTCTGTATTTTAGATTTCATTCTTTCCCGTGAAGTTCCCAGACTATCACCTTCAGTATATTCCATATAGAGCATAACTGAGCAAGTAGGTCAATTCATTTTGTCAAAACTGTGTAACAAATTACATTTGAAGCATTTCAGAAATCTGGAAGAGCGAAAGAAGCAGCACAGGGAATGCATGTACATGAGTGATACTTTACCTCGCAAGAAAACGACTCCGTCTGTATCACCACACTTCAATAGCTCTACGCTTGGACGAAGCATTGCATCTAAAGTACGTAGTTGCATGCTATTAATAGCCTTCCAACGTCTATATAAAAACCTATATTATGTTAGAGGTAAAGTTGGGTAGCACTGTAAGCATTACGTAACCCCCTAAATTCACATCTGAATTGACTTTGAAYGAAATTCAGGTTTATTAACATTCATGGGAATATCCATGAAGCCTTCCATACTCCCAGCTTCTGTCCTCTGGAAATGCTGTGCTGTAATAGTAATCTTGCATTTTGTTTAATGTGTGTCAAGGATTGTATTTGCAGGCTAGTTTAGTTTAAATTCATTGTAGAGACTCAATAGGTTGTTTTCCTTCCTACCTAAGGCCTCTAAATGGTAAAGACAAAGTTGTGTATGAAGTGAAAATATTCTTTATTTGTGACGTGGTAAATCAACAAACAGCAGCAAGGTGGAGATAATTACTTTGAAAACATTTTGGTCTCATAGAGACCGTACGCAACTAAATTATCCATGACTGATTGATATGATGTGACATTGATACCCATGACAAAGCAAGTTATTTTACCATTAGCTGCTGATAGAAAAAAAGTCTTGAAGTGTAGTTTTAAGCACATATTTACAAAATTCCTTGCAGGGACATTTACCGTTAGGACAGAGCAACAGCTGTGGCAGCGTACTTCCTCACTGTCTGGCAACCATGACCAAAGAGTCAGAGTCAAGAAGGATACACAAAGGTAAGACCTTTTTATTTGATTCATTGCTGTTAAACGTCACTGTTCAATTTTTCAGAAAATAACTCTGAAACTGGTGTTGCTATAATCAACAGGGCTGTAAAATAAAAGTTTCCTTCTTGGTGAAAAAAGCAAGCTCTAAATGCAATTTGCAGATATCAGATGTTAAGATGATGAYGTAGGCGCACATGTGGTTTTGAAGTACGTGGTCACCAAATATAATCAAGTAAACAAGAAAAGTATGTTGAAAAATACACATTGGGTTAACTGGGTAATTTCTGAGAGTGATTTTGAGGCAATATATTAAAGCTATTACATGTTGCTTTCTTTTTTCTTCCCTTTTTTTTTTTTTTTTNTTTTTAATTCTTTTCATGTTGCGATCTTAAAAATTGTTTTTCATGGGCATATATTTTGCCTGGACAAAGTAATTCCCCAGGCAGAGATTCAGTATCATGACTTACCTTTRAGAATCTGTAACTATGCTATTGTCACCAGTCTTAAATATTTGGGCTACAAAATAGGAAAGGAGAGAGGTGTTTTATCATGGATAGGTAGCTGCATTTTTGTAATAGGGGCATGACAATTCTGGATCCAAAAGAAAGTTACATCTTTGAAACGTGAGCTTTTAGGCTATGGCATTCTGTGTCTGTTGTTTGTTGACCTGAGCTGATACACTTAATTTCTGCTTTAATGAGATGCATTATTCATAAGTGTCCCATCTTCAAATGGAGTTGCTTCAGTGCCATCTGCCAGTTTCTTTTTCTTCCGACATCTGCAGCATTGTTATCAACATAAGTGTCAGAGGTCCTTATGTAGAATTGCACTGACTAAGCCTGAGCTGAGATAGGATCCATCCTGTTATTATAGGACTTGTCAGAGCTAGCAGCTGTTAAAGGTCAAAGAGCCCGACTTAGCTCAGCCATACGCACCAAGATGACTCAATACAGGGATGGAACAAGCTTGCTGAGAAGGGATCATGACTTACTACATTCACTTTATGGAGCTGATCCAGTTGCGATTTGGTTTTTTTGAGCTTTAGTTATGCAGCAGGCTTTCCACAAACCTACCGTGTTGTGGCTAACTTATCTTGAAGTATTTTGGATGTGATACAAAAGGAGCTTCATGCTCAGCTTGGAAAGCTTCTTTGATGTAATGCGTTTGCAAAGGTGGAATTGCTTGCAAGTACATTCATGCTTATCATTATGCTGTTGTGCAGAAAACACTGTTTCAGTTTGAAAATCATGGTTGATTTTCCAACCATGAAAATGGTTTGGCTAAACTTTGATGACAAGAGATCATGTGTTTAAAATTGGAAATATWTCTGTAAAATGGTTGCAAAAGAGCRTTAGTGTGCGACCTAAAACACAATTAAAAGTGTTACCAAACCTAATATAGGCAAAGATAAGAGTTTAAAAAATAAATTGATCAGTTTTAACGTTCCYTCTTTTTGTCAGCATGCAATTAAGAAAATCCTAAGAGTATAGGCAGATTTCTTGACTTAAGAGTGAGAARGAAAAAAAAACACCACAAACCAAAACTGAATTATGGCCTGACAAAGAAGAGAGTCAGGGGAGAATAAGAGAGATGTATTTGTTAAGACACTTAGCACAGTACTTGTCATATGCCATGAAGAATCATGTGTGCTATGTTGCCTGCCATATTAGGTGATGACCATTATTCTTTGAAAGATCCAACAGTTTGAATGGAAATACTAAGCTATGAATGGAAATACTAAGTTATAATCCTTACAGGATTAATTYGTACTAGGAAAGAGGACAGTTCTAGACGGCCTATTCTGAAACATCAGCTTTGTCAAGGGGAAATGATGCTGCTGACCGGTGCTTTACTTGAACTCTCATAGGATTTGCAAAGTAAGAGATAGAGTCAAAACACGAAGGATATAGGAATGCAAAGGATTATTTGYGGCTTGACTACCTCTCTCAGTAATTAGTGGAGGGTTTATTCCCTTTGCATTCAACATGGAGCTCCGTGAATGTCTTGCTGTTGGAGGAGCTTGAAGAGTATAACTGCTTTCTTTTGCTCTTAAGTGCCGTTGTTTCTAGGCTTCTAGGTTTCTTTATCTCAGTAACACACCACAAAAGTTTTTGCATGGCTCTTTCTGCTGGTATGCAGGTATCCCACTGCCGTGCAGAACTCAGCAAGGAGAGAGATGKCCAAGTCAGGTGGCTAGAATCAGATCCTAGAGCTTTTCTATCCAGGGAGCATTTCTACAAAAGGGCCAGGGCGTGCTGGACACACGTGATCATCCACACTGCGTAACTGTCTGTCAGCATCCCTCCCCCAAACTGCTCCGGCTGCTCTGACTAGCTTGCTCCACGACCGATGCGGTTTTGAAGGGGGACAGCCCTACGCTGTGAGATAGCCGCCGGCCCAGGCTGCGTCAGCTCAGGCTGGAGGAAGAATCCTCGGGCATCCTTCATTCAGCCTTACAGGCATAGCCTTAATGAATGTCGTGGTACGAGCAGGGAGGGGTCTGCATTCAACTTGGTGCGATTTCTGGTTTCCCTGAGCACCTCATACCCACGCTCAGCACACGGAGGAAAAACAAGCTTTTCTTCCAAGTTATGAGTAAAGGACGTGCGTTTCTGTGGGACAGTGAGATTTGGGAAATGTTTTGAACCTGGTGTAGTATTTAAACATAGCACACAGTACAACTGAAATGAAATACTATTTTCAGTTACAATTCTGAACTCTTATGTAGCTTCCACTAAAATCAGCAAGACATGAGTCTGTGTAACTAAGATTAATTTCAGCAGATATCCTTAAATACATCATTGAAAACTAAGCCAAATCTCATGACAGTGGACATCCTTGGTGATGTTCTTTTATTCCATCACTCTCTGATAAATGTTTATTAGATAATAAATACACTGTATTTCTCACAAAAACATTCTTGAAGTAGATCAGATTTGCCTTTTCGGACTAAGTGAATATTTTGGAGGAGTAAGATTTTCTACCAAATCAGTGGAACTCTGCAAATGTATAAATACTGCTCATACTGATAAATACGCGCTCACTTCTCTTCCCGCTCCACAGATTAGTTGTTCACCTGAAATAGGTGATGGATAGATAAAAAGTGTTCTTGACTTGTCATGCGTACTGTATGTGTATCATACAATAATCAGTGCTTGCTTTCCTTGCGTTTCTTTTCCCGCTTGACAGGTTTTTCACTCCGTCAGTTTTCTGTCTTCAAGGTGATGTATTGCAAACGACATGGGGGGCTCGAGTTACTGATACCTTGAGCATACAGCTGCACCAAGTGCATTGGCGCTGGGTGTGCTCAGCTCGGTGGAGATCCAGGGTCCCACATGATAAATGCCATTTCATCCACTCTGGAGCACTGGCTATCAGGCAGTGTCCCACAAACTGCTATACAAAGAGGATGATGCAGTCCTGAAGCAGTATTAGTAGCTTACCAGGTTCCTTAGGGCTTAAAAGCATTGAGCAAACTTCTAGGCCAGATGTTTTGGTGTGTTCATATAGATCTGAAAAAAAGTATATTCAACAGTGCCTGGAGGAGGAAGTAGCAGCTCAGCTAGTTTGAAGGTATTATCTGAGAATCATCCCTAAATTAATAACGATATAAAATGGATTTTCTCTAATTTGCTTTCTCCAGTTTTTCTAATTTCAGTCCAAGAAGGTAAATGTAGAAGTCTGACATGAAAAAATTTGAAGTAAAAAATTAAGTCAGGAAATAAAGAACAGCCACTTGAGTTTGAACATGGATTTCAATCTCTTTGTCTTTTTGCAGGAACAAGTAATGTCTACGAATAAATTGTAGGTCAGATCTAGTAGGAAATATTTTAGAAAAGATTTTTCAGTACTAAATAGTCTTTATTGTAGGATTACTAAAACTGTGTTTAGTCAGTCATGTGAGTTCAAGAATTGTTCTTGAAAGAAACAGTCAATGTCAGTAATCATAGCCTGAGTTAAGAGCAACTTATAAAATGTTTAAGAGGATGCATCTTCGATATAAATCATGAGTGGAGAAAGCTATTYCTTAGCAGCAATTCACGAGGTATTTTTGAAGGACTGTATTTATAAATTCACCTCCTGCGTACATGCCTTTGTAAGCAAACCACGTGCAAAAAAAAGGAATGCAGAAGCTGCTGTTTGGTACGATCTACAGACCTCACTCTGCACAGCTTGAAACGTGGCCCCAGGAAGCTCCCATGGGGTGCTGGGTGCCAGACGCCTGCGCGAGGAGAGGCAGGAGCGAGGAGGGAGGGTTGGACAATGCAGTCCCACTGATGATTGCAGGATGGACTCCAGAAGGGAAGAGGGAACGGTTAGCTGGGAGTTAAGATGTAAGACCAGACACAGCACTGGGAACAAAACTGTTGGGACAGAGAAGTTAGGTACCAGCAAGATGATTATTTGTATTCTTTCTCAGCTCTACAGAAAAACAGTATACTGAGAGCAAGGTATATATGTACAAAAAAATTACAAGCTTTTCAAAGGAGTTTGCTTTTTTTTTTTCTCACTCTTTCTCTTATCGAACTCAGGAAAAGCCAGAAAAGGTATGAAAACAGCCCTTTACCTGGCTGTATCTATCATTGTCATGTTTTGGCAAAAGTACGGATTGCATCAGCACGGTCAAGTTGTTCCCAAAAATMTTGGAAAACTTTTAAATAATTGTTAAATAATGATAGCACTTCAAAATTCTTTCTTTCCTGCTGTCAAATAACCTGTCACAACAAAACTTCTGATTAATGCTAATATCTGTAGAGCTGCAGCTTTGTGGAGGCCTAATTTTTTGCTTCTTTGCTCACAGCCACACAAATAGAGCAGAAAATTTAGAACTCTTTGCAGATCTGTGGGTGACAATGACAAGGTAGACAGACTTGGGCTTCCTACTTTGGCATGTTTCCATACAAAAAATGTATCTTGACATGTTAATGTCAATCTTTAAAAAAAGAAGAAAGAATGGAAATAAAAGAAAATGTACCATGATCTTTTTTATGAAGTACTATTTTTTTTAAACATACTTGACAGTGCCACTTGTAATAACAGCTTTCACCTATAGTTCTGACCTCACCATAATTTTGTGGTGGTATATCTGTTTTTGTGATTCTGCAATAACTCTTTTGGCTGTTTTTTTAATGATATGGCTTTATGGATATTTGCAATATTTTGCTCAACAGTATGGCTGTTAACAGCATTGTTTTACTACAGAGAATGCAAGCCAATGCAACAAGAAACATTTTAGCTCTTGTATCAGCTTAGACTTGGCTGATACAAGTCTTGTCTTGTGGGAAACTTTTAGTGAAGTGCTGGATCTTACGAGGAGTCTAATATTTTTAAGTGCATGTTCTGTGAATAGGCACCCGAGCAGTTAAAAATTCCTTAAGCAACAGGTTGTGCCTGCACGATGTGTAAGTGGGGATATAGTGGAGGCAGGTTGATTGTGAGGCTTGTCGGAGTCGGTACGCAGCCGATCCTGAGCTTTGAACTGCCTGTTGCTTATGGCATGAGGAGAAAATGAGAACGTCGTGTTATGCTTTGTTTCTGTGAATGTGTCTCATTTTGTGACCTAATGACTGTATATTTCTTGCAGTGCTTGGTTACGTTTGCATGATTACATACATTTACCTGATAAATGTTTTACTTAAAAATGGGTTCTTTATCTTCATGGAAAGTTGACTTTCCTTTAGGAGAGCATTTGTAGAACTGCTGGGTTTCTCTATGCTTTTTAGATGGGTTTATTTTTCAGTGAAATATAAAATATGAAATTAAGGTTTCTGAGTAGTCAAGGTTTTGCAAAGGGCTCAGTAGAAAAACATGCATTTGAATAAAGTTCTTTCAGTAATTTATTTTTTTCTCTCTTTCCATAATGAATAATTGATAACCATTTCACAGGAGCAATTAGTCATTCCAAAGGTTCGAGTATGAAAGGTAATTGCTTATCTGCAATAACAGCAGCATTTTGCCATAATAATGGGAAAAAAACCAAACTGCACACGTGAATCAGTAACACCTGTGTTGTGTGATGCTATTATCTATAACTGCTGAGGTGTATTTCTGTCCCTTTTGTCTCTTTTACTAATCGGTGCAATTGAACTTCTATTGAAATTTAGTGTTCTTTCAAATGGCAAGTAAAGTCCTATTAGTTCCTTGGAAACCAGCTTTAATTGTCTGCGAGAAACCTTTGTACGGTACAGAGGGAAGTGAGGAGGAAAGAGGAAACTGCCTTGGAAATGCTTGTAGGGCATGATTTCCGTAATAATGTGCTTTAATTATTCAGCTTCAGTCATGCTTTTCATACACATTTGCAGAATATTACAGCCTTTCCAAGGTAGAGCTGCAGTTGTTGACTCCCAGAACTGGGACGCTCCCCACTCAGGCATGGCAAAAAATACCAGACAGTAACCTTGTATGTGCAGATAGAGAATGAGAATAAGGCAGGAAAATATTCCCACTTTAAGCATGTTTTCCTAACATCAGTGTCTTAATGGTGTCTAGTAAAAATTTTTATCTGGACTTTGCTGCATTTGTACATTTGTCTGCATTTTTCCTGTGTCTGTTTATCTTAAATATGTGGAATGTCAGTGGCTGCCTTCCTGTATGAATGGGAGGTTTTCATGTAGTCTAACAGTCCTTCCTAATCTCCAACTCTGCCACCAGCTCAGATTTGGGGTCAGGAATGTGCAGAGACTGTTATAAACTTGACTGAGTATCAGAACTGTGAGAAAGTCTCACTTCTTGCATTGATTGAAGGAAAAGACAAGCAGTGCAGTTGCATTTGTAATCACATACATTAAACAGACCTTAAAAGGGCACTGTAAAATAACTTCAGCAGTTAAAACGACAACTGTCATTATACTCTCCTCTTCATCAGGCAAGCTCAACAACCTCTCTGTAAATCTGTATAAATACTGCTGCATTATTTACAAAGAGCAATGGAGACATGAGATAAAAATAATTCTGAAGAAATATTTTTTAAAGGACACATAGCCAAAGTTCCATGTGTTCAAGAAGGATGGCTTTTCAGAAAGGATGATTTTGTGGAAAAACAACAGCACAAAGAACTGAAATGTTCCATAAACCTTATTTTTCTTTACAGTCACTGAGCTATAGGGATCTGCTTCAATCATGTAGGGTGAACTGCAGTTTCAGGACTCCAGGAAAGTACCTCTGCACTAGTAACTATGATGATGTGACAAGTAGCCTATATTATTTCAGCTGAAAATAAAAGCCCAACTTGCAGTTAACAGAAGGCAAAGTTCCCGAAACAGACAAAAGATAATCCACATTCATTAAAATCAACCAAACAAGTACTCAAGAACATTGAATATCAGGACTCTTTTTTTTTTTTTTCCTTTAATTAAATCAGTGCCAATTCTTCTAGATCACTGAATTCAGCTGCATTACTTTCCAGATTAGGCCTAATTTTCATTTTAAAATGAAAATTTAATTCATTCACATTAAATTTTCATAATACACACACAAGAATGTATATTGAAAGTCGGCCATACTAATCTGCATATATTTGTGTCCATCATAGATAAAACAGGTATTTAAAGGTTTTATTTCAGTTATTATTAACTTGTGAAATTAACCGTAATATTGTACCTTGGTCACAGTGCAGTTAAGACTGAGGTGGTGTTCAAAATGCTTGTGCTGCTAACACGTTATGTTCGGGTCACAAAATTTCTGTGTGAAATAAACGTTTCTTCTGTACTCTGTAGGGTATAACCATCAGCGTATCTGTGAAAACCAAAGGCAGAAGTCTCCTGAATTCTACAGCAGAACAGCATCTGAATCGAATGTGTATTTGAATAGTTTCCACTACCCAGATCGTAGTTACAAGGACCACGCCTTTGACACACTAAGCTTAGACAGTTCTGACAGTATGGAAACAAGCATATCGGCATGCTCACCAGATAACATTTCCAGGTAAATCATCTTTCTTTCTGATGTTGTAATGGTCATAGGGTTATAATGAAAAAAGAGAATATCTACATGTTGATATTATGGTAATGTGAATGCTGCTAACTGGTTAAGAAAATATAAGATCATTAGACAGGCATAATATTTAGTGTTTGTGTAGCCCTTCATCGTCAGGTTTAACTATCATTTCACCTGTTCATCTAAACATGGAAAATAAAAATATGGAGAGGCTAAGTGATAATGTTGAAGGCCACAGAGAAATCAGTGTCAGTCCTGAACTGAACTGATGAAGTTGTTGATGCTCTTTTCCAAGTGGGTAATACCTGAGCTTCCTTCCCTGGTCACTAGAGACTTCCTGTGACAGGAAATTTCTCAAAGACATCTGTTGGCAATGAAGTACACTTGTTCTACATGTCCAGCATGTTAACTTACTAGAGCCTTATGCTGAAGCACTTAGAGCTCCTCTGGCAATCTGTTTTTGCCCTTTCCCCTCCCTTTTCTGGGTCAGTAAAAACGAAGAGATGACACTGAAAGGCTTAGAGCCTTTGGCCGCTATTCTGATCCTCAGAAGCTGTCAGCTCAGACACCGCCCCTCAGATGAAAGGAACATCAATGATCTGTGTTCAAAGAAAAGTCCAGCTGAGTCTCAAAATTGCGTGCAAACGATTTTCTTCTAACAGTCTGGTTTTAATGATAGCGCTTTCATTTCTGCTCACAGTCCTGCCCCAGCAGTTTCACAAGCGTAAGTGGAGGCTGATAATTAAGTACAACGTTGTCACAGAACCAAGAATCCCTTGTGAACACAAGGACAACTTTTTTGGATAGCATGTTATGTTTTATTCAGCATCTGTTTCCTGTAACAGGGTATCAACCCACTGATTTCCTCTTGTAGTCTTTATCACTGCAACGTTTAAGGGTTTCAGAAGATACCAGTGGCACTGATTCTGCTGGCTTGGTTTTGGGGGTTTTTTGTGGTTTTTTTGTTTTGGTTTGGGTTTTTGGGGTTTTTTTGTTTGGTTTCATTTATTTAAAATAAAAACATTAGGACTCAGGTTTTGAGGATTTTTGTTTTAAATAAATACACAGTCAGCAAGTTTCTGATAGCTGGAGACAGGCTGGGAATTAACTCTTATTTCTGCAGTAATCTAACATGGCAGTGGTATGAAATCTGTCTCTTTTTCACTTGCTGTTCTGACCATTTTGGAGGATGGTGTGTGTCTGAGCTACCTCGAGGCCATATCATAGAACCTCCAGCCCAGGACTGGGGAGCCCCAACAGCTGTTGAATTTCACTGGTGCTGTTTGCCTATCTGCCTCCCTCTGGCTCTTCTGCAGCTTCCAGCCAATGCCAGAAAAACAAAACAAAACAAAACAAAACAAAAACACAAACAACCAAACCAATCCAAAAACCAGAAAAAAAACCCCAACAAAACAAAAAACCAAACCAATCCAAAAACCAGAAAAGTACCCATTACAACAGACATTTCCGTTTCTCACAAGGCAAAGATTGGTGAGGGAAGAAAAGAGCATGGGCTGATTTTGTTGATAAGTCTTGGAAGATAGGCAGTTAATTTTCCTTGACAAAACTTCCCTTAAGCAAAATGAATTCAGATTGGTTTAGGTGGTGTTTGAGATTCTTTTCTAGCCATATCAGACTTCAAAGGAAAATAATTTATGATGCTCTGTTCTGACATATTTAAAATCTATGTTATATTTTACCTTGTATAAGGTGAGAGAGACTTTTTTTGCTGGAATGCATAAAATCTATCTGTGCTCAAAGTACAGAAGAAACAGAACTGCTGTAGTCATTCATCAACTCGCCAAACAGTAGTGGTTCCAAGGTTAGTTAGCAACTTATTTTTCATGGCTGAGGTTTCAGAGATTGTGATCTTCTGCTATGCATTAATTTCTGTGAGCAGGATAAGCAAATCAAGGATGAAAGAACTTAACTAAGCTGAAGTGTTAACCAGTTTAATATGGGAAAACCGACYGCAATTAACTATCTTCCAGGTTGCTCAAATGACTCTTAATTTATGGCCCCGTTGCTTTTACTGAAGTTATTTGACCCAGATTCTTTTGGCCCATCAATTAAAGATACTTTGGCCAAACTAGGCTTAGGCATCTAAGTCAGTGGCCTCATTGTTTTTCAGAGACAATAAGCTTTTAGAGTTCAGATAGATTTCAGATGGATTATACCTTTTCTGCAAGTTTGGGTTATATGAGGTATGTTGGGTTTATATTGTATTGTATCCTCTCATGAAACGTATCCCCAGTATCAGACAGAGAAATGTCTTCTGAAGACTGTGACACTTCTGGCAAAAATCCTGGTCTTACAGACCTAACCGTCAGAGGCGTGCTCAGAAAACGATGGATGTTGTTCTTTCTTTTTTCTTTTCCTTGCCCAGGACACACACTTGGAGTACTTCCGTTCTACCTGTGTCCCTTCACAGTTGGTCTGTATTCTTTTAAGTAGCATAAATAAACCTGCCATCTGACACCCACTTCCACTTGAGTGGTCAGATAGTGTTTTCAGTACAATCCCAGGTCAAGTTTCTCTCTGCCCTAAACATTTGAATCCGTTCTATTTCCTCGCATTGTGCTTTAGTCTAATGGCATTATTAATGGTAATATAGTAATATTTAACATCAACTGGTTTTTTTTGAACAGCATAAGATGAAAAGTAAAATAGAGGGCACACCATGGAAATGTCACAGTTGAAATGGCTGTTAAATTGAGATGAAACAAAGAAATTGTATTGGAGAAAAGAAACAAAAGAAAAAAGGACAGGCAAAGGTGATAGCGGTGGTGTGCTGGGCCAGGATCTAGCACTCTTTGTGATTACCCCTGTTTCTTTGGCTTGCCCGTTACTTTAACTTCCTGACACTGCTCTGCCACTGAATGGCCTTTATGCATACCTCTTAACCCTCCTTATTTTTATTGAGCATTTCTTGACGAGCTCAGTGAGACGCAAAACAGAGACAGTCTACAGCCAGAAAGACTTAAATGGTATATTTAGATGGCTACTAATGCCAGCTCTGAGGATCGGTAGTGTGTTCTGCTAGGACATGGTAACCACCTCCATCCATATTCTGTTATCTAAGAGAAGATGACAGGTCACAGGGGACTGACAAGATGCATTTTTAGGCACTTGAGTCCGCATTTTTCACAACTCTGCATGGGGAACATATACGTTGAGAGCGTACCGAATACTTTATACATAATTTTTTGTTAATGCCTACTGCACTGAACTGGATCAGAACAATATCAACTCCATTCTTAAACTGTCTAATGTTGAACTGTAAAAATACATCTTTAAATACCAAGTATTCTTTTAAATAACTGATTTTTTTTGTGCAGTGCTAGCACTTCAAATGTTGCAAGAATAGAAGAGATGGAGAGACTTCTGAAACAAGCGCATGCTGAAAAGACTAGGCTGCTTGAGACCAGGGTAAGCATAATTTTATGAGTAAAACTAAAAGTGGGCATGTTAGATGACATCCTCCTAAATGCAACATCGGACCCTAAATAGTTTACACCTAATAGACACTTAAACAATTACCTCTCCCCTCTTAGTTTGGTCTGCTTTCACCCTCATACTACATCTTTGAGCCCATATGCAACAGCTGCTATTTCAATGGGTGAGTTGATGGCAAAATCCCATCAGAAGCTAAGTCAGCATTGCTCCTACACCTGCTAAGAATGCTGCTTAGGAAGAACCTTAATTTCTAGAGTGGTAATATTTGCAATTCTGATTCCAATCCTCGGTCCACTTTGCTAGATATATTTTTCTGCCTTCTTAAGAGGCAAAAAGGGATTTAGCCCTAGCTATAAATTACATTATCAGCTATAGTTTCACATATAATTGAAGTTCTGCATGTGCCRTGGTATTTAGGAACGGGAGATGGAAGCTAAAAAACGAGCTCTGGAGGAAGAGAAGCGCCGCAGAGAGCAACTGGAGAAAAGACTGGAAGAAGAAACTAGCCAGAGGCAAAAATTAATTGAAAAGGAAGTCAAAATACGTGAGAAACAAAGAGCACAGGTGAGATACGTTGACATGAAATGGTTTTTAAGTGCAAGACCTCCCCTTGATATACAGAAGGGACTAAGTGTATTTCTACCAATGGTAAACAGAACTGCTTTCCGTTGAATAGCTGGATTTAGTATTTCTGAGGTGTAGCTGTGCTGCTAAAAGCATGTTTCTTGCTTTTAGAGCACACGTTTCAAGCTCTTGGAGCCTTAGATAGATGTCTGGGTATTCATTTAAAGATAAATAATAGCATAGATATCTATTTAGCATCTTGTATCTAAAGTATAAATATTAATCCTATAAGGTTTATTACTGAGTGTGGGCAGAGCAGATTTTCTTAGCCTGAACAACAGAAATTTGTGGGTGTGTTAATTTTATAAACCATTGGTGGGTTTTTTTAATATATAAAATATCTTGGAATGTGAATTGTCACTTCCAAATATTTGACTGAAAAAAACAGATAAAGAAGCTTTTCCAGCTCCACATCTACTCTAGAGAGGAAATAGTATTTTTCCTAATGTTACTGGGACTATACAACATGGGAAACATTATTTAACTAAAACTCTTACATCTTGTTGCTTCTTGTTAGGATTTAGAGGTACCTTGAGCTTTCTTTAGGCTSAGAGTTCTTACCTATTTGTTTATTCCGCCATAACTAATAAGATCTACATGGTATAGCAAATAGACTAGGCAGTCATTTTATCATTAGTATAGTATAGCGAGAGAACGTCTCCATCTTCATTTAAGTATCTGAGTGCAGAAGATTCCATATCATATTGGGATATCTTTCTGCTTTTATCTGTGCTACCTTTGCTAAATCTTTGTTTCATGAGTTTTTTATGAACATTCCTACATAACATGTCTTTCTGATTGATAACACTAAATCAGAACAATAGGACAACACCAGAGGAACTTCAAGCTGTTTCTAGTTAAATACATCCATTCCTTTGCTTTTATATAAAATGTAATTACCAAATGTTAAATTTTATGCATACTTTACTTGAATGCATTCTTTTTTTTTAAGAAATTTTAATGACAATTCAAGTATGGCGTAAACAACGATGCCATGCTTCTATCTTTATCCCAAATTGAAGCGTGCATGTGTTGTAATAGAATGCCCTATCAGTTACTGCTAATTGGCAGACTTGGCAGAGAGGCTGAAGGCTGAATTGCCAGGAAGACAAAATGAATCTGTCAAAAATAACTATGATTTTTTTGTTAACTTTTTTCTTTCCTCTGTACAGTGAGACCCAATTTTTTATTGTTTTCAGCACTTTCTGACACTTAGAAATGTGAACTAGGGGAAGGAACTCCACCTTTGCACTTGCCAAAGCTGGTGCCAGCTTGTATCATACAGGACTRCATCATTTTAGAAGGGTGCTAAGAGTTCTTGCGGGCAACACAGCTCCCATTGCGCCAAGAGGTTCTTGAGAATGCAATGAGGGGAAGTCCCTTCAAGTTGTGACTCACAGTGGGATTTAACAGGCTAACTTTAGGCATGGAGCAGGGGCAGATTAGATTCTCCAGGTCACTGACTTCTCTGGAGTCAGGGGAAAGAGAGGGAGATGCTCCTTTCAAAGCACGTAAATTCAGCTTCTGTTCTGAATCGCCCTGTGAGGTAGCCTCTGCCTGCCTTGACTGCAGCAGGAGCCTTGGGAGACTTGTCTTCTGTGTTTAAAATCGGGGGGGGGGGGCATAGACCTTTCAGGCACAGAAAACAAGCATATTCCCTCAGCCGGCAAAGATCCCAAATCACTACCTCCTCCTGCTTGTTCTCCCAACTCATATTATCTGGGCTTGATGCAGAGTCTTGAACTGCAGTCAAGAATGAGGCACCGTTTCCTCTGCTGCTTTGCTCTCTCTTGCAGAGGGGATGCACTTCAGCTCTTTATACCATATTGCTGACTGTGAACTAGATAGCACATTTAATTCGTTCAGAAGAAAATAATTCTATTCTCTTCACAGCAATCTCTGTGAAACTGACCAGCGATTACAGTCCACTCTCATTATTAATTTCTCCTGTAATAGCATGTTCTTATTATTTATATTATACTTTGCATGAAAATACCTGTAGCGGTAAAATATTAATGAGTGAGATATGTGTAGTGAGTATGTAGCCCAGAGAAATAATGTTTGCTTAACATCATGCAAATGAAGTTCTTACACTTTATCTAAAGCAGTAACACACCTTTACATTTAATTCATGTTTAATTCTAAAACAACCTTTCTGTGCTGTGGCCCCTGTTTTACAGCTTATCAACTGATGATTTCAAGAAACTCCTGTGCTCTAATCTCACTTTTATAAAGTTATCCAACACTTTGTAAAGTTACAGGTTTTAAGGATTTTTCTTTTAAAGAAAATCAGGGCTGCAGCAAAAACTCTTTATTTTTCTTACGTTCATTCTTAGAATCTATGGGCAGTTCGCAGTTATGTCCTTGCAGCAGAAAGAGTGAAGGAGAAGTTAAGACTTCTGCTAAAGTCTTAACTAAAATCTAAATATGATTTTCTTTTCTTTACTGTAGGCCCGTCCCTTGACTCGCTATTTGCCCATTAGAAAAGAAGACTTTGACCTRCGAAGTCACATCGAAACAGCCGGTCACAACATAGAGACCTGTTACCATGTCTCCCTCACAGAGAAGACCTGCCGAGGCTTTCTGATTAAAATGGGAGGAAAAATTAAAACCTGGAAAAAACGATGGTTTGTTTTTGACAGAAACAAGAGAACTTTTACTTATTATGCAGGTAGGTTGCAGGATCACTACTAAGGTACACCTGTCCCTCTATTTTCTTATCAACTTCAGCTGAGTTATGAACATGTAGGGAGCCCTGGGTAAAACTCRCATTTCCATTTCGTCGGGTGTTTTACACATGCACTCAGAGCTCATGCAGTCCCTTCCCTATAGCGTTCATTCCTAATGCCAGGTGAGATAGAAATGAGATAACAGACAAAGGGAGACATGTGGATAGGCAAGAGGAAAAAATGGAAGATCATCAGGTTCCTACTACACAGAATAATGGCTCCACATAATTTATTTTTAAATATTATATACTTCCCCCAATGTCAGAATGATTTCTTGTACCCTTCATGCAAGAATATAATTTATTGTATTTACCATGAAAATTAAAYTGAATGCTTCTGCAGTCCCATTGCTTGATGTGCTGAAAAGTCTTTCAGGAAATTAAATATACAGGAGTAGACTTTTTGAATTTGCCATATTTTGAGAGTCTAAGGAATTTCAGATGAACAATATGCAATACTCTAAAGAGGTTTCTGTACACTAAGTTGTGTTATACGATATCTGGAGCCATTATAAGCATTACGTTAATTTGTTATCTTGGGGTAAACCCAGAAATTTGGAATTTAAGAACATATATGTCCCTCCRATTGCTGTGCAAATCTACACATGGTTTGAATTTGAAGTTTCAGAGGAAGCCAGAAAAATGACTTTGTGTTCTGAGTATTTACTGTTAGGAGAGGCCAGACAGGGGGCATATGTAGGATGGTCATTGCTAAGAAGCGGAAGAAAACACTGAGTACAAAACCCACCCAAACAGTTCCATTTCCTTTTATGACATTACTGCTTTCCAGCAACTCGTAAGAAACTTAAAATTGATGGTAGGGTTATGCATTGCTCAGTCCATCTTTTGTAAAACACACATTTGAATTCATTACATTCATTCATTACATACCCACTGARTATTTCTTACTAGTTTGCAGTAATACTATGAAGAATGTAACAAACATTTTTTTATTTTGTTCTTAACATCTGGTTTATTGGTTAGCAAGGCTTGTAACATATAGTGGTGTTCCCATCTGGTACTGATTTTTTTTCTTTTTTTTTTTTTTAGTAGTTATGTTAATAGTTTACAGTTTGGGTTTTGAGTGCAGTACAGTTGCCATAATGCATTTTGAATTACCAAAGAAAACTTTTCATAATGTCTCAAGGACTCCAGCCAACAAACATAGTTTCATGAGAATTCTGTACCAGCTGTGCAAAAATGCAGCTGCTGGTATGAGTGAGGATCTGTCTAGATCTTTAAATATATAGTAGACTTCCAAAATAAATATTAATGCTGTAAATTCAGAGTAATTGAACTCTAAGTGAATATACTGGTATATTGTTTTAGTTCTGCAAGCRTACTAAACAAAAAACTTACCCTAAAGTCTGACAATTTAGTGCAGCGACTGAAGCATCTGCACTGTCTGACCTGAAGCATACAGGGAACTCTACAGTAAAGACTGTTACGATGGGAGCTTGAGGGTACCTGAAAYGCTTTTGTAACCAAGACCCCAGGTGGGGCTTGAAAGGAGAGTGGATCACTGCTTGTACTGCATAGACAGTATACTTTGTATAGTATTGCATTCAGCTTAGTATAATGTGTGCTATAATGTCGTMATCTTATACCTCAGCACTTCTACTGGTCCCCCGGGGGCTGGCAGGGAGATTCCCAGTGCTGTATCGTTTGGTCTCTGGGATTTTTTTTTGCCATCGTATGAAGCTTTGGAAACTGCCTGCAGCTACCGATAGGATGTAAGCTGAGTTTCATGAGTGCTCAAAACGACAGCAGAATCTGTCATGGGACTGATGAAGATGTTCTGCATGACTGTTGAGTGTTAAGGTGATACTAACTTGGGGTCAGAAGGCATTATATTCCCCCAATATAAAAGTACTGGGAGTGGAAGGAAGTTTGCCCTCCAGTGTCACATGCACTTGTGATGCTTCTTAACACCCTCCGGGATTATTTAATAATTTCTCTTTGGTTGCAGGAAAATGGAGGGTAATGTAGRTGCTTATCTGCCCTGTTCCTTTTTCTTGTGAAACGTTACAGTTGTGACTGTTAAGACGTTAAGTTCACAGTCTCTATCCTCCTTGCCCTAGTGATTCACTAGCTAACGCTGGGACAGAAGGCARTATCAGAAGATGTCTAAAATAGCTTAGAACTGACCCCTGCAAGTGTCTGCTTCTTTCCATTGCCTTTAAACGGAGATTAAGTCAGCTGTGTCTCTGTTGTAGATATCAAAACTTAATTGGGAAGACTCCCATCCGGTATTTCAGCTTTGCTGCAGTGGGATATTGGTACCAGAAACACAGTTCCACTGGGTAACAACCTACTCCTTGTTAGCAGCCTTCCTGGAGTAACCATCCATTCAGGCGTTCCTACCTTGGGCGCTCTGCAGCAAATGRGGAGGTCCCTTTTGCAACAGGGGCAAACTGTGTCTAATTAATTTGACTTTTACCTTGGGTGTCGGAGTAGGAGAGTGCAAACAGACCAGACAATTATGATGCTACAGCTGGTGCCCAGGAACTTTTAACCTCCTGTAAACTTTTCCATGTGTCAGAGCTCATAGAGTCTTGCCTACAATCTGCTAACCTCACATTTGAATAATAAATATTAGCTTGAGACGGAGGGAGATTATTATAAATGGGAAGAAGCATTTTTTTAATAAGTAMAAGCACAAGTGATGTTCTAATGTAAAGCTTTTGTTATCAAATTGTATTTCAAATTTGCTTATCAGAACAGTTGTCCTTTGAAAGCAAACTGTAGGTCTTAGCCTGCGAGCTGTGCGAAGTCTGACTGGCTTTCATGGAATTGGAAGATTGGATGTATCTCAGAGACATCTGTCCTTCTGTTGGCTAATACCGGCTATCATGCTTAGATGCTTCAGTGAAGGGAGTGACTTGCAAAGAGATGAGGAAATTGCAAAAGCTTTATTTCCTTGAAAACCAGGTGGAAAAAGAAACACATTAAAAGTAGGAAATGCATCTCAACAAAACCGACCAACTAGTAAAAAAGGTTGACGATTTCTGTGGGATTTCACAAGCAGAAGTGTTAATCCAGTTACTTATCAGCTGAACATATATGGAAATGCAAATTAAGCTTTTGCTTCTTGAAGTAATGTTCATTTCAGTTCTCAAAAGTAATTCTCTCTTTTCCATTTTAGACAAGCATGAAACTAAATTAAAAGGTGTAATATATTTTCAAGCTATTGAAGAAGTCTATTATGATCATCTAAAGAATGCATATAAGGTAAACGTTGTTATTTTAATTGAGTATCATACAGCAGTACCCAAAGTATGGTAGCTGCTGTAAAGTCAAAGGGCAAGCTGACATTATTAAAAAAAAAAAAAAAACAAAAAACAACAAAAAACAAAAAACCCCAGAGTGGAGGAAAAGATGAAGCCAGATCAGTGATGAACACTGGGGTCTTTTATACTGATGAAAACAGAGATAAGAGAGCGTCTGCCTGCCAAGTGATGGTCCCACATGGGATTTGCTGTGAGGAATTCCTTAGTCCAGTGGCGAGACCACTGAAATCAGTGGCTTTGGCAAATCAAGGGATGGCTGTACGCATCTATCACAGGGAGGGAGTTAACTAGTGCCCGCAGCTTATGGCACCCCCTGCCTCTCATCTGTAATTTAAATGAGCTGCRAACAAACTGAATATATCCTTGGCTCGTGGATTTGTGAAAGCCAAGGTGGTATTGACCACTGGACAGAGTCGGGGAGTTAGTTGTTTGGGAACGAAACAACAGTTTGGAGCCCGGTACTGCTGTGTAATAGTCTAGTGGAAATATGTCACAAAAAGTGTTTATGCTGGATGCAAACACTTTAAACACATCTGTGCTTCCAGTGCTGCAATGTAGGATGCACTGCTACAGCATTTTGCATTTTATCTTTCTCCTTAACCCTGTCGAAAATCTCCCTGTAAGTAATCTTACTTCTGGTGCCAATAAATGGCTTTTGATTTCATTCTTTTGCTATCCTTCTTTCTGTTTTATTTTAGAGTCCCAACCCGTTGCTCACTTTCAGTGTTAAGACACAYGACCGGATATACTATATGGTTGCTCCTTCGCCAGAAGCCATGAGGATATGGATGGATGTTATTGTTACAGGCGCAGAAGGCTACACCCACTTCATGTTATAATAAAAGGGGGCAATAGGGCATACTGCAATAACCTAACATATGAAGTTAGCCATATGTAGTGAAATCTGAAAAGCCAGTGAATACTCTGAAATATCCTCCTTATGATGTGCACCTGAAACCTCAGAATGAGATGGTTTTACAAATGCATTGAAAAGGAGGGCTTGTTAATTGTTTTAGTTGATCTTTATAGGAATGAAAGAGCTGAAGCTGTTGAGAGAATCGTAGTGCTCCAAAATGGATAATCGGGCAATTCAAATTACAGCATCTTGATTCAATGATAATTTTCTACAAATTCTCTTATATGGAGAATGTCTTCATAAACTCATACTAAACAGTTTACAAATGTGTGTGTTCTCATCAGTATGCAAAATTGTAATAATGGAACAAAAAGGTGTAATAAGCATATATTTTAATATGCAGCATTTGACATTTATAGATGATTAGTGACTTTTTAAAACTTTTAGTCAAGTATTTTATAAAAATATAAACAAAAAAGCAACCCTAAGGTACACACAGTTCTTGCCTTAGTAGTTAAGTATTACAACAGAGCCAAAGAGTTATACGATTCCCTTATCATAACGTTTTCAAATTGGTAGTTGTACCTAACTTTCTGTAAGGGGATGGTGCCAAAACTCTTCATGACTTTTAAAGAAATTAAATTGTTGCGATATTCTGTGCGTTCAAACACCCAGTGACACCAATTATATGTTTAAAGTTTGCATCTATGGAGCTCAACAAAAAAAGAGAAGGATAGCTTTATAAAGATGCATTTTTCCACAAGGATATGAAATGGAAACACATGTATTAACTTCCTCATAAGGAGGGGTTTTTTTAATCTTCCCTGTTTAATAGAATGAGCTGATTCTAGACCCTACAGCAATTTTCTTTTATGTAGTAAGGTCCCAGCATGGTTCTAACCTTACTCTGTGCCAAGTGAACGCTCTGTAGAAACCTCTCAAACATTGTTCCCCTTGAAGCCAGCATCAAAATGTCTATCTATCTAAATTCTTTGGAGCAAAGTTTTCGGCCCTGGGTTGTTTTTTCAAAATGCATATCTGCACAGAATAATGCTGTCAAATAGAATAAAAAGAGAGAGGCAAGTTCTAAGAGTTTACGCTACGCAGTGTATGAATAAAAAACCCTGAAAATTTTAAGTAGCAGAGATTGAGATTCCTAAAACAACAAAAATACTGAGGGTGCAGTGGTCTCTCATTTTAAAATTGCTTCCAAGTCCTTGAGTAATATTGCAAAAACATGAATTATTTAATTGAACTGAACTTCAAGGAAGTCTCTTATAATACGACTTTAAAGAAGTTCTGTTTCAGTAATCAAACTTATGTGCTATGTGGTTTGTGTAATAGAAGAAAGCACATTAGCCTTTTTTTTTTCCATGATGAAAAGTTAATGGCTTTTGATGGAACAAATAAAAAACTGAAAGCAGAATAGAAGTATGCTGGCAGAATATTTTTGTTATACTTTTTAAACCCTGTATCTGTAATGAACGGGTTGAGGTTTTTTGTGGTATACACAGGTGATATGGTTGCTCTAGCATGATGAACATCAGTTTTGACTTGAATCATGAAAGAAGGGACTGTTACCGCAGGGTAATTGTTATCATCTGTGCAGATCACAGCTTGTAATCTAATGATTTAAAACACTATCAGAAATAAATTGCTTTGGTTTATATAATTATTATTTTTCCCTGATGTATCTTGATTTTACTCCTAAGTATGGTTATAAAGGTTTTCTAATAATGATTTTTGTATCCTGCATGATGCAATGAAGGCATTTCAATAAACATTTTTAAAAATACACTTGTTTTAAATATTCACTTGCTGCTTCACCTTGAGATATTTCTGCTTGTCTTTTAAATAGTCGTATACAGTTGTGCAAGCAATTTTGTATTTCTTAGTAATGCTTAATCTAACCATTCCATGTGTTTCCTCATAAAAGAGCTATGGAAATAATCTTTCGGATGGCAGTGAAATTAGGAGTGTAGTCTGTTTACTGCATGTATGTAATATAATACCTTTCTCATTTTTTTAGGACCCTGTTTGAAAAATTTATCACCAGCCTTGGATATAGGCAATTTTTTTGCTTAGCTGCAAAACACAAATTGCTAAAGTTTAAGCGTTTCCCAGTTTTCCCAATGTTTAACTTAGACATGACTCAAATTGCAAGACGCATTAACTCATTGCAGAAGCCCATGCAGTTTTATGACTTTTTCACAAAGCTTGCTGTCATCATCACAAAGCGTGGTGGCTTTTGTAGCAGTGGACATCAAGACAACATAAGCAAAGCGTGGCGGGTAGGCACCATCTTTCATGATCAGTCTGCAAGCCCTCTAAACTTACCCCCACGGGAGTCAAGTACCCACTTACCCTGAAGGACCTCAGGCAATTGCAAACGACATATGCTGTGTCTTAAAAACCTCGGCGGCTGCCAGGGGCTGGGCTGGCACTTGGCTGGGGACATACCTTTGTGGACATTGACCTCTCTTAGCGTTGTGTTCTTCCTTTCTGCGTGGCCTCTATTATAAAAGGTACAGTGCATAGAGATCTCCTGGAAGGAAACCCTTGTTTTGGCTACCGTGCCTGTGCAAACGCGGCCAAGGAGAGAAGCGGGGTAAGGAGGTACCGGCTGCTTCCAGCGCCCTGTAGGCCGAGAAATGGCCGAGCCCCGACGCTGCTGGAGAGGAAACTGAGGGAGGGACCAGGGCTTTTGAAATGTCCTTTCTGGCCATCTGTAAGGGCCAGGTAATTATGTGCATTACATTATGTATCTATATTATAAAATGTATACTTCCTAACAGTTTATACCCATATATATACAGGGAACCTGAAGTACGGGGGTTTCCAGAGTGGGTCGTACCAGCCTCGTCTGGTACAGAGACGCCTTCCAGGAGGGCCCCCTCTCCAGCACACACACGCACCCAGGGAAATGCTCATTAACTGTTTTTATGGGCAAAACCGTGTGTTATACTTCACAAATACGCACACGGCATTAATTACACTGACCAAAGTCAGCCCGCAGCCGCGGCGCGCACACGTCATCCGCAGGCACGCGCAACGGCGCACGCGCGCGCCCATCGGGCGGCGGCAGGCGGTGCGGCACATGCGCGTGGCCCTGGGGCCGCAGGTGGCGCGTGCGCAGTGAGGGCGGGCAGGCGCGAGGGGCGTGTGCGCGCGGGGCAGCGGCCATCGCCATGGCGGCGGCGGCGGGCGCGCTGCGGGGGTTGGTGCGGGGCGGCGGCCGTGCCTCGGCCACGGTGGTATTGCTGTCGCCGCCGAGGGCGGCCCTGGGGCTCCCGGGTAAGGGAAGGGCCTCGGGGCACCTCTGCTGGCACTCCGGTGCGGCTCCGCCGCCGCCGCCGGCCTGGGAGCCCGGGGGAGAAGGGGGTGTCAGTCAGTCGGTCAGAGGAGAGGGGATACATGTCCGTGGCGGGTATATATACCGTGTGTAATGGCCGCGGGGAGGTGTGCTTGCTCTCGGCAGAGCGCGGGGCGGGCAGCTAGGAGGTAGCGCTCCCTCCTCCCCTTCAGCGCCGTGTCTCGATCGGGAGCGGGCAGGGCGCGTACCCTGGGGTGGGGATGTTAAACGCCGCTCCTCTCCGAGGGAGGGGGTTTCTGACAGGCCTTTCCTCCCCTGCGGAGCCTGAGGGGGCCGCTCGGTGTGTRTGCGCAGGGGAGGGCACGTACTGCGCAACCTGTGCCTCTCTACAGAGCAGCTGCCTTCCTGCCTATGTTTAGTTCGCTGTAAGTTCTCCCTGCTGCTGCTGCTTCCTGAGGAGCTGGAAATAAGAGGAAGTGGGGCAGTTCGCTTGCTGGGATGTGAAGTATGCCTATGTGTGGGGCTTCACCAGGCACCTGAAAAGCTTTGCTGGCACCCACTTTTGAGTGAGATGATCCTCTGCCCAAACACATAGTGCCCCTTCTTGCAGTTCTAGACTCAGTGCTTGTCTGACTTGCTGAGTTTATTCATTGCCTTAAATTTGACAGACCACTGCTGCCCTTGATGAGGTAATGAACCTTATCTGAGGTTGCTCAGTGTAGAAGTGAGTGAAGCTTATTTGCTGCTAAGGGTGCACATTTTCTATCTGTATAAAAACATGAATACAGTGGTCATTTGTTCATGTTTTTTCTTTCTGTGTGTGTGTTTAGAGTGATGGTGTGATCAGAATGGCTGGTTATTGAGTGTGCTATTATGTGCTCTGAGACTGGGCTAAGCAGCAATTTCTGCTGGTGGAACTGGTGGCCTTCTTACTCCTGTAGCATAGGYGATTGCATGAAATAAAGTGTGGACAATGTTGATTCCGTTATCTACCAGAGCTGTGTTAATCTGCTGCTGCTGTTGGTAGTGGGTAGGTCACGGTGCTGGAGCATTCCCAAGGTGGTATGGAGGATTTATTTGGCRTTGACATGTAGTGCTGGTCTCAGTCACAGTTTCTGTTGGTCATAACACAATTAAAATTGCAGTGTTTGATATGAAGAGAGTTCCACAGTATCAGGCAAGGGACCTGTGGTCTTCCTGTAGCTAGCTGTCTGTAACTTGTATAAATACTAAGTACCACCTTGGCACCCTTCAGAAGTGCTTCCCTGCTCTTACCAAGGTCTTTCACTGAAATCAGGAGGAGAAATTACTAGGTAGCTGCTCAGTTATTGATGTTTTTGTCTGTCTAAAGGGAAGTCTGAGAGTGTGACTCCAGTGAGCCTTGGTTTTGGATTGGCTGGGGTGGTTGCTTTAGGGTTTTGCATTATTCAGGTTAGGATTGCTGCTGGTGCACTTAAAATAACTTGTTAAATGTGGAATACTAGTTTGTGGAATAGYTTAGACAGTGGTTGTGTCATGTAGCTGCAGTTTAAACCCTGCCCAATGCCAAAACAGTTTGAGGGCACCACCCTACTGTAGGGTGGAAAATGAGTGACTTCAGGGCTGGTTATCAGGRCTGAAGGGGGAGAAAAATACTCCTAATTCTTTTTCTATCAAGTTTAGCACTTCTTGGTGTATCTCCTCTGTTGCTGGCAGGTGAAGAAGTGACTGGCTTACTGATAGAGACACACACAAACCAAAAGCCATAGCGTGGATGCATCTGAATAAATAYACCTTTACTGTGGCATTTATTCTCCTTTACAATAATTGATGCATCAGTAGGATAAAGAACTGTCCCATAATTTCAGAAAAGATTTAATGGTTTTAATCTATAGATCAAATGGTATAATTTCTGTTAGACTGTAGGAAAGTGCTGAATACTAGGTGCATCCTGCATCTTCTATGCATCCACATTTACTCATGCACATGCAAGTTTAAAAACAAACAAACAAACAAACCCCTCAAAACCCCTTGAATGTGATCTCTCTGATTGATAGTGAGAAAACAACTCAAAGCTGCGGGACAATTAAGTGGTGTGATACTGTCACGGCCTGTTTTTGCAGTATTTATCCAGTTGTTATACCCCTAGGAAGCCCTGATGTATTATTGGGGGTTGCATAGTTTTTGTACCCCGTTGTTGATTTACAGTATCGAAGAACCAGTCTTCTAATCTAAGAATTAAGAGTATCAAAATCTTAGAAGTCTCAACCAGGCTTTTGGTTTAACAAATTATCTTGCTGAGTGGGATAATAGAGTGGATTAAGTCTCCATAACACCTCTCTACAGATTACTTGCCCTCACTCACAGTAGAGGTACAATTGACTGCTAAACTTAGATTAAATACTGTAGCAGCTGTTGAGATTCAGCATAGGTATTCATTAGTTAGCATTTCCTTCGTTAATCTTTTTTCCTTGTTTGAAACCAGCTCAATTTTTTTGATGGTTATTAATGTGAATAACAGAGTCCAACCTAGTGCTTGCTTTCCAAATGTGTCTGGTTTGTTATCTTGAACTAAAACAAAACAAAATAATTTTAGGTTTATGCTGATAGGAAAATTTCTCTCTCATGTAATATGTTGCAGATCTCCTTGACAGAAATTGCACTAAATGGTCTTTCATTTTTTAAATATTTGCAGAATATTTAGATTTGCAAAGTGCTATTTCACTCTGGATAAACATAGAACAGTCTGAGTACTGGAATAATGTAGCCTCTCCAGCAAAAATACACCAAAACATGTAATGGGATATCTGTGCCTCTTTTGGAGATGCATAAGAAAATTATAGCTCTACAACGGTCAACTCTGTTTCTTCTCATGGGATGTGTTTAATGTATTGCTCTGTATTTACAGAAAATGTAGCTTTATTTTGTTTTTTACCTTCTGTGCTTCATATATGAGAAAAAGCCTAATGTTAAGGTGGCATAGTCTTAAAATGAGCCTTTTTTTCAGTGTTCCAGGCAATAATCTTTAACTTAAGCAGAAATAGCTGTTGATGATATGATGAAAAAGGCTAGATGTTACTTATTTCATTCGGTTTTAAAGAATGCTAATGTTGTTTTATGTTCATCATGTTGAAAAAGTTAGTCACAAGATTCTTTCCCAATTCCTACTTTTGAACTTCCCCATTGTACATTTCCTTCATAGATCTTTTGGATCTGGGGGTTTGATGCAGATGAAGTTTTGACTTTCAGTTTTACTTTTTAATCAAAAATTTGTCACTTCATGTACTTGTAAACTTACCATTGCGCACAGTACTTTAGTCCCAATATTATATTTTTTGAAATTTAGTCGGGAAAAACAAAAAGGAAAAATAAAAAGTTAAACTAAGCAGATGAAAAATTTTATTTCATGTGAAATGAGTATTCAAGATGGTATAAAACACAAGGACAAATGAAGTATAGGAAATCTTAGCATTTGGCTTCAGTCAGCTACTTTGCTAATTGCTGAGTGAACTCCTTACATGGGTAGCATTTAATGATTTGAGAATGRATTACAATCAGCTTTCCTACCAGGTTGATCTAGTTAGTCATTGAAGAATGTAGGAGATACTTTTTTCTTGAGCTACTGTATCTTATTTTCACATAATATGCCTATATTTCCTGAACCCKAATTTTATAAAATACTAGTATTTCTACCAAAGTTATCATGATGATTGTACTAAATAGCTCTTTTTATTAGTTTACAGGCTGAAATCATCGGTCAGCTTTCTTACTCGACCAGATCGACCAAATCTTGCTTATCATAAACTGAAAGGCAGGAATCCAGGGGTTATTTTCCTTCCAGGCTTTAATTCAAATATGAATGGTCGGAAAGCAACTGCCCTTGAAGATTTCTGCAACTCTCTAGGTCATGCTTTCATCAGGTACATTCAGAGCATCGTTCTTGAGAAAACGAAAACAGTATCATGGGTTGGGGGAAGGGGTTTTAATTTGGTTTGGAATGCATGCTGTGCTGTACACAAGTTAGGAAGTGTCTGTCTTCTATTTCAAATGTAGGCTTTCTGTCTAGAGAGATTGAGGTAAATCAGGAGAGTGTATTCTGAAAGTAATTCAGAACATTTTCTGATAAATTTCTGTAGTCTAGCTAACGCTATGTGTTACATTAAGGCTATAGGCACAAAAATGAAAAAGAAAGGAAAGAAACCCATAGAAATTTTAGTTTTGGGACCTGGAGTTCTAATTTCTGTAAATTATCGCTATAAGTGTGCTGCTTAACTGCCAAAGCTTATGAAGCTATCCAGTGCCTTCTGTGGGTTTAGCGGAAYATGCACGTGCTTGGCAATATTCTCCTTTGATAGACTAGGTTGAATGCAGAGTTTCGTAAGTGTTCGTAGTTGGGAATAGCACTTGAAAGAGAGTTTGTACATTTTAAAAATACCTTTAAAATTGAAGTATGTTGTGTTTTGGCTGTAAGGGAAATTCTTTGTCTGGGAAATACCATGGTAAATTTGGGTATTGTTATATGAAATGGTAAGAGAACGCTGCATCACTTGATTGTGTCTGTTGTATTTAAACTTCTTTTCATGTGATTTCTGGTGCTAGTAATATGCAGGATCGAGTAAGAAAATATCCAATGTGATATCTTGTCCTCTGCTTAATTTGGTTAAGTGGTACTGTTTAGCTAGCTTCTGTGTTGCTGTAAACAGTACTATGAGTTTCATTTTGATGGTTACTTTTTCAGGTTTGATTATACAGGATGTGGAAGTTCAGGTGGTAACTTTGAGGAGTGTACAATTGGGAAGTGGAGAAAAGATGTTCTGACTATACTGGATGAACTTACAGATGGACCACAGGTTATATTTTATTTTTAAATACAGAATGCTTTTTGTCCTCAAGGTAGAACATTAATCAAAAATATGCCATAATAGCTCTGGTCAACAGTAGCTTCTATTTAACAGCTTACACCCGCTCACTTTCAAGCTGAATCATTTGAGAGGCCATATTCATAGGACCTCTTTTGCACGCAGGTAGATTAAAAGATCATGGAAACGTGATTTGGCAGGACCTCCTGGAAGTCGTTTATTAGAGCCTCCTGCGCAGAGCAGGGCTGTCGTCCCGGGGAGTCTGAGAAAGCCTCATGGTGGAGGTTCCACCTGACAGAAAACAGGGAACTGTTCCAGTGTGGCTCAGCCCTCTTCATGAGAAAGCATGTCTCTGTCCCAGTGCTGGTGCATTAATTAAAGGATTTGCAGGAATGTTGCAAGTTAATATACTCTATATGATAAAATAGCTTAAAAAAATCAGCAGAAGCAGCATTTGACTGTTTCAGTTACTTTAGAAATGACTGTGAGAAACTTAAAATCTCCTGCAACCTGGAAATACCTAGTATTGTCTTTAAAACAATTTTGTGTTGTGAATTGTGTTTGTTGACCTCTTTCACTGCACTGAGCCTTTACCATGTGCATTTATTTTAAGAAGGAAACATAAAGTATGCATATGATACTGAATTATTTCAACTCTCATTTTGTTCACAGTGTTTCAGTCTCAGACAGCAATAACCAGCCATGCCAAACAAAAAGAATAATAAAATACCAGATTCTGTGGTGCTTACTCAGGCAAAATTTCCACTGGAGGTGACAGCAGTTCTGCCTGGGTAAGGACAGCAGGATTATGCCCAAGGTTTAAATTGTTAAACAAAACGAAATCTGATGCTTTGTAAAAGACAAAAAAAATCAGCTGTTTCCTGTAAAATAATGTCTTATTTTCTCTCTTTTAAGATTCTGGTGGGCTCCAGCTTGGGTGGGTGGCTGATGCTTCATGCTGCAATAGCACGCCCAGATAAAGTAGCTGCTCTAGTTGGAGTGGCTGCAGCAGCCGACCATCTTGTAACAACTTTTAAGAAACTTCCCATTGAGGTAAATGCTGATGGTTGGCTTTTGTGCAATCTGAAAAAATCTATCAAGCATTTAAGAAATTCTGTTGTTCAAACTGTACTTTTCCTGCAAGTCTTCCAGTAATTTTTCTGTGTTTGTGGTGGAGGTAAGCTGAAAATTTACGTTAATCTAAAAGTCTGCAAACTACCGTGCTTCTAGTGTGAAGCTAGTGTGAACACTACCTAGAACGCATATATATTATTACTGTGGCATAGAGGACGTGAAGTCAGATCCCTGCAGTTCAGCAGTTCGTTAGATTTCAGTGTTGACTATCTTAGATTTGCATTCAGATTGGATCCTTGTGTTTTCAAGGATGGAGAAGTAGCTGCAAAAGCAATTGAGATGACATTGGATGAGATGAATCTGACACAGGTTGTGTGTGTAGAAGGGGAATTCTTCAGATTAGTGTGTTTGTGAAGACTGTAAGATTTAGGTGGTGGGAAGTCTCTTTCTGAGTTGCTTCCTTGATGATGATAATGTATAGTCTTCAGGAAAGAAAATCGGGTGTTATAATATGGCAATAAATAGCTCATACGTTAGAATAATTAAAATATTTTCCTGAATTATTTTTTTTCGTAAGGCACTGTGTAGTGTCAGTATTGTTCCTTAAGACGAAGGTAAGATTCTGGAAGTACAGTATTTAGACACAGTTATTGTGGCAAAGACTGATCACTGGAAAATTCCTTCTTCCTAGGATTCTCCCTGTTTGAGATCCAGTGAACTGATGGAAGCCAGAGAGACCTACTGTTTATTGTGGCTATACATCTTAGGGGTTTTTTTGGTTTTTTTTTTTTTTCCCCCCTGATAGATTCTGGCCAAAAAAAATAATTTTACTGGTGAATCCTAAGTAGATTAATTTGCAGGAGAGATGCGCAGAGTAGCTTTTGTGACATGGTAGGGGTTTTGTCTTCTCAGATGCTGGAAGGCAAACAGAAATATACCTTCTCTGCTAATAAAAATGGACAAAGTGAAATTTTATGCCTGGGGAAGTTTTACTGCATTTAGAACAGAAATAGGTTGAGGCACTCTAAAGAACTCATAACATCTGTCTTGTCTATTCTTTGCTCTCTTTTTTTTGTAGGCACAAAAAGAAATAGAAGAAAAAGGTGAATGGAAGTTTCCAACAAAGCATAATGAGGAAGGGTATTACTCATTGAGATACGACTTTATCAGAGAAGCAGAAAACCACTGTGTGCTAAATAGTCCTATTCCTATAACATGTCCCATACGACTCATTCATGGCATGAAGGATGGTGATGTCCCTTGGCAGATCTCTATGCAAGTTGCCGATCGTGTTTTGAGCAAAGATGTGGATGTTATCCTCCGCAAAATTGGCCAACATCGGATGAGTGAGAAGGAGGATACAAAACTTCTTGTGAATACCGTTGATGACTTAATTGACAAGCTGGCGACACTAGCGTAAGCTGCAGAGTAGCATACGTGCATGAACTCTACGCCTGACTCTTTTCCATGAGTGGCAGGAACCCTGTTCTTATCAAGACGATGCCAGGCCTGTGACTGTCGCAGTAGGAACTGAGCTTTATCTGCTGTTTCCTTACCTCTGTTTTGTAAAGACAGGTATTTTATTAATGCTGCATTTGCACAGACAGTCCAAAATGTGAAGGAGTGCTGCTGTTGTGTTCAGAACCTCTCCTTCACCACTTAAACCTTTTTTCGCAAGCTTCCTACACTTTTGTACTGAAATGTTGATTCATTTTTGTTACTGTTGGCCTGTACAGTAAAACTTTAATTTCCCATGTCTCTGACACCTTTTCAATATTGTCCTTTTGCTGTAACATTCTTGTATCTTACGTCTGAAACCATCTGTGCAAGGCAAAATACAACTTAAGTGTTTACTGAAGTTATTGTTATTAGAAATAGTGAATAACATAAAGCATAATAAAGAGACTTTGGATAAATTATTATATTGTTTTTAAGTACTGTTAAAATTGAGAAGTGGAAGGCAGACCCTGATGGTGTGCTTGGGATGCTACACAAGGAAGAAGTTAACTTCTAAGAACGCAGGGCCTCCAAGTGCAGATCGAGCTCTCTTCTGTGCTTATCAGTAGGGTTTACGTCCTCTTCTCCAGGCTGTCTTTTTGGAATAGTTAATTTGTGGGCCTACTATTAAGGGAGCAATATATAATCTTGGTGTTAACTGAAACTGGATCAATGCAGTGACTCTTTTATAGTAACCTCTTTAAACTGGAGAGTACAGGGCCATAGGGCATCACTGCGGCTTTTCTATGACTTGAGAACTGTAGATTATTAGGAATAGTGTCTTCCAGAGTTAGGAATTTGAGGTACATGATTGCAAGCCTGAAAACTTGTAACTGAAATTTGATAGTTGGATAATTCTTGTAACGTAAATCCTTAGAATTTAATAGTAAATGGATTTAATTGCAAATGTGACTGTTACCTGGTTTTTGTCCAAAAATGTGGTGCCATTCATACACTTGAGAGAGAGAGAGGAACTTAGGTGAGAGGCTGGAATTAGTTCAGGCTGGCCTTAATATGAAACATCAGTCAAAAGTATATAGTTGTTTCTGGCTTTACTATTTTAAGTAGTAAATGGCATCACTGTTGCTACCTTGAAAGACTAAAGCTCCTGGGGGTAAGGTATTTCTAGAGGGTTTGTTGTTTTCAGTGTTAGCATTGTCGGTAGAAGTATATTGTCAGTAGAAATACGTTGTATAAAGCTTTGCTGGGGTAGTGGTTTTTAATTAAAAAAAATCCCAAACAACTAAAACAAAAAAACAAAACCAACAACAAAAACAAAAAAATCCTAAATTTCAGATAAGTTCCTGTGGAGTACAGTTTTATTTAGGCTTCAATACTGCAAAAAACAAGAAGCTGTGATGTAAAAAACTTCAGTTCTCGTGTGAGAGTAAAAAAGATAGCTCTAGTTTAGATGCAAACCTTCTAATTCAAGTTTACCAATTCCCTAACTCAATTAATCTAGCTCAGGATACTTGCTTGAGGAATTACAACATTCCATGAAATATTGTTTCCAAGTATTTCTGTTTCTGAAGGGAGTAGACTTTTTTCTGTCAGTATGAATATGCAATTCACTACTTTCTTAAGCTTTAAAACCTCTTGAATATGTATTTTACTTTTGAGAAAAATCAATTCAGATAATTTATGCAAATTGCTCAACCACTTCCATTCCTGAAGGTTGAGCTGTGTTCATATTTATGTATTGTTAAACAGTTGTCCTGTTGTCCTCTTTATATATATTCATGCTGCTTGCACCTAATAAAACCTGAAAAATAGATTTTTTTGAGTTTTAAAGACACAGTCAAATCAAAATTAAGTTACTTCAAAACTTTATGCTCTTAGCTTACCTATGACAGTTTTTTTAATCCACTTTTGTCACATCTTTTAGATTGCTTTGTCTCTTAATGGAAGAAAAAGTTGAAAAAAGTGGTCTGCAGTAATTCCAAGGTAATTAATTTTAATTAAGGCCCAAAGTTACCAATTGTGATAGATGTACTTTTTGTTCACATGTATTAAAGTTATTTCAGTAAATGAAAAGTTTTGAGCTATTTTTTTGAATTGGGAGTTACACCTATAAACATTCAATTGAACTGTAGTACTTCAGGCAGGGAAAAGTATATGTCTGCATAAACTGTAGCTGTGTATTTCTCTTGAAAGGATTGCATTGTATTCATTCAAAGCTTCACTTCAGCTTTTATTAAATAATTGGTATTACATGGGTAAGGTCTTTTTGTTACAATGCCTTAGAGCAAGATAGCTGAAAACAAATGTGAAGCGGAGCGAGTAGTTTTCAGGTTGGTTGGTTTGTTTGGTGTTTTTTTGTTGTCGTACGCCCCCCCCCATTCTGCTGTAATAACGTTAGGTGGGAGAAGGCAGCATAACAGGGTTGACAAAATTATTGAGGATGCAAAACTGCAACATCGGTTGCTCAAACCACAGCATTACTGAAACTTAATCCTAGGGAGTTGTGGGGTTTTTTTACGTGCCACTTGTTTTGTAGTTCTTTCTGTTTTCCTTCTCTGCTTGCTAAATGGAGATTAGTGGTAGCACTTACATTACAGAGATACCCAAAATTTGCTACATACAACGTAGATGCAAAGGCAGAGATGATAGTATTTTGAGATTCAGTGAATGCTAGTGCCCTTCTCTCTGTGTTCACTTACCATTTTCTAAATTAATTCTATATTCCTTAAACATGAAGAGGTGGCTCTGAGGTAGACCTTACGCAGACAGACTTTTTCCTCTAACTTTGCCACAGTAGTTCCATTGGTATTTCTCTTTGCAAGCATAGCATTTTCCTTGTGTTCATACTGGAAATTACCAGCATTTTGATTACTGTCAACTTGGCGTGTTCACGTGCCTGAGAGAAGGGATAGATGATAACCAGGGAGATTTACATCCTACCCGTGACTAGCTCTTGACCTATCAGGAAGTTCTGACAATCTTGAATAATGTAATATTCACATATGGTGTCATTCCGATTCGGTACTATGTTTTGTCCCCTGGGTTAATGCCTGTGGCATCTCTATCATCTTTGCTAGTAGATGCCTAGATAGTGGATGATTTTCAATATTAGTCATGTTTAAAAAACAAGTATTTCTTAGATCTGTAGAAATGCTGTATTAAAGCATTTCTACAGATTTCTACACGTTTGGAAAGCTCTGCATGGTGCAAATTTTTGAAATCCTTTCTAATGAATTCCTAATTTGCCGCCAAATACAAGGTGTGTTTTGTGAATATATAACATACCTTCCCACAACAATAAGCTCAATTCGCATGAAATGATCATTGTCTTAAGCTTTCAAATTTGCCAAGTCTATCTTGTGCCGCCTGGGGCGGTTGGTTTTCTCTGAATACCTTAATCTACACTTAATTATTTTCAGTAGCACTCTTAGCTTAATTTGTTAGCATTCTCATTGCCTTTCACTTTTGGCAGGTCTGAAAATGACTTCTGGGCTCATCTGTCACTGAGTGTAGTACGGACATGTTGGGGCTGACACTGCTGTCATAGTACAAGGAACCTCTGGACACTAACCGAGCAACTCAGCTGCTTGGGGTGTTGATCCTGATCAAACAATACTAGTTGAATAAGCACTTTGAGGTATTTGTCTTATCTGTAATGCTTAAACTACATAACATTAACTCCTGCTGAGGAGTTAGTTATAGTCATTCAAGTTTCATGAGTAAATAACAAAAAAGTTTTTACAGCTAGGCAGGAAGCTTGATTAGCATATAATACCAAAGAAGCAGGTAATAGTTTTCATGAAAAAGAAACAAAAACATTGCCAGCTGACTTCAACTGTCCCTAGTCCTTACCAACGTTTTTGTTTCAGATCTGTTGCAAAATCAAGCTGCTTGAGGCTTAACTTGTGAAACAAACTACGCTGCCTTCTAAAAAGGAAGAAAATGGCGAGGCACGCTTTCCTGTGTTTGGGCGTAAACTCTGCAATAGACCAGTATTTGTTGAAAGAGCCTCTAAAGCTTATTCAACTTGTTTCCTAATAAACAAGTGCTCTTATTCTGTGTATATTGAGCTGTACTAATGCAGTTTTATAGACACGTATTTTTATCTTGTCAAGTATTCTACTTGTTCTATCTCTTCTGTTGTTTGGCTTTGTATTACACACTTCAGCTGGTTTTGGGGTTTTTTTTGAGTTAAATGGTATTAAGTGTTTCATGTAGTTTCAGTTTACCTAACTTATTTTCTCTTGCATCAACACTAAATGCAAACAAAGCAGTGCTCACAAAAAAACCTAGCTGGATAGGCCTTGGAAGAACTCCCTCCTGCTGTTTCATTTTTATGTTAGTTTTGATTATGTGCTGTCTTGGACTCGCTGCTACTCAATGGGGCTGAGAGATTTATGGTACCATACTTTTCGTATCAAATTAAAACGTCTTTAGAGAGAAATTTCCAATCAGCTATGTGTCTGCAGCTGCCTAAATGTTTTCAATGCTCTAGTTGTGCTCTAATACAGTTACAACATTTTCTGAACCAGTGCCTTGGTCAGAGTCGCTACATTAGGTCTGTGCTTGTCATTTCTCCTTGACCCTTATACCCTCCTCAGGAGGGAGGGGCGGGACGACCACAAGTGAGAGGGAAAATTGTGTCCTGGGGAATAATGAGATTTGAACTTCCTTGGTTTTTAAGTTACTCAGTTGTGCTGTTATAGAGGCCTACCTTTAAGATTTTTAAAAAAAAAAAGTGCTAAAAAACTATGTTAAAAGCTTCCCTGGAAATAGAAGAGGGTTATGTGTTTCATCTCTCTCCAAGATCAGTGATCTCTGCTTTGAGCTGATGTACAAATTCAGTCAGACGTGTGAGAATGTAGAATTTCACTAAAGCTTGGTGAAAATTCAACAACTGTGTGAGGAACGCATACCGAAATACCAAAAATCAGTGCACACTCACGCTCTTCCACCCTTGTCCTCAAGCCCAGGAGGGACAGGAAAGGCAGAGGGAACTCAGCTATTCTGTTTAATAGCAGGCAGCTTGCTACGTACATGGTTTTAATGCCACTGTGCATGTTGCATTTCTCCTGGCAGGTGTTTTCTAGGGGAAGAGATTACCGTAGCAGTTGGGAAGAAGAGACAGAGATACAATAATACGCAGCTCACAGATTTACCGCTCATAGGTCAGTTTTTATAGCTCAGATTTACTTTGTGACTGTAGGACCTCATCTCTCTTCAACATGTTTTTGCCTGCAACAGAAGAATGTTAGTTACAGCCTTGGCCATGTTATGCATAAATCTAAATTACAGGACCTATTGCAGTCTAGTTGCAGGCTTGACCTTGTATTTTTCTTCCAAGTCCTGCATATGTATGTTATATGGTCCAGTGCTTCTATTCCACTAAAGAGAAATGGACATCCTCCGTATGACGCAGTAATTGTAGCTTGTGATCTGCTCATGGATGAGGAATAGTCGTGTTCTCAGCCTGCTACAGTGTCTTGATTTGTGTTTGGCAAGGAGCTTGGCTAGCTCTGCGTTTATATTTGGAATGAAAAGCAAATGACAGCTGCTAAAACTTCCAGTCACTTGGTTCTGAAACTAAAATACAAATTTAAAATGTTTTTAGGCTAGCACGTGAAGGGTTGTGTTCTTTTTGGGCCTTCTGACCTGCACCATGTTGTCCGCTTGCCTCCCACGTGGCAACATGAGAAGGTCACTGCTGCCTCTCAGGGTGGAAGCAGGTGCTCGTGTCTGTGGCAAAGGTATGCTGAACAGTAGCACACTTAAAGGTTGGAGTGATGTAAATGGCCTGCCCAGACTTTGGTCCTGGAAAAGCAATCTCTGAAGGACATGGGCTGCCTGGGATCCAGTCTGGGCCTTGTGAGAACCCGCTCCTTTGCTTCGGTGTTGAATAGGGTTTGCTGGCAGAAAGCATGCCAGAGTGTGCTAGTCCTTAGGGCAGTAACTCTTGAAAAGGTCCCTGACAGCAAAGCTAAATCCCTAATCATAAGAAGCAGCATTTACTTACTTAGGGGGTTTGATCTTGTTTGTTTGTAAATCTTGCTGTCTGTTTTGACCTATGTTTCAGTGAAATGAAGATGTTACTTCTTTTCTGTTCTTCTGGTAAATGTGTATTGCAATGCATAATTTTCAAACCAAGGTAGTTCTCATAAGGTGGTGTTTTTGTTGGAGACAGATAAAAAAATGATACAATGAAATATGTTGGTTTTCTTTCAAGGAGTCTGTCAATCCAGCACAAGCTTAAAAGATCCTGAGAATTTAAATGCACAATTTACCTCCAAGGTCATCTTGAATATCGGGAATGCTGGCAATTATATCCACAGGAGTTGGATTCCAGCGGTAAGTGGTAACTGTTTCTGCTGGCAAGCTGCCTGGAAGATGGTCAATGACTTACGAATCCCAAACACACCTCTGGTCATGGCAGCCTTAGGAGCTGCCTTGGTCTGCAGACTGGAGTGTCAGTGCATTCTGTTCTGTCCCACAAATAGGAAGGTCCTTCCTTCCTGAATTACTTTGCTTTTAATTCCAAATTTGAGGTGTTCAAACTATGCACTTGCTTGGGGCTTAACATCTTCAGAGCTGGCAAAGAAACACTTTTGCAGGTGACAGAGAAGATACTTGCTTAAGTTAGCACTTTTTTTCTTCAAGGCTCTCTAGATTTTAGATTTCAAATTAATGGGGAAGTAAGAATTCTTAAAATTAATATTGTCCCCTGGTTTGCACAGTTAAAAAGATGGCAATATTCCAATAGCTTCTTTTTTCTCCTAGTCTGACTAGTTCTCATGTGTAGAATGTCTGCAGGTATCTTAAGACAAAGCAAGGCCATGAATAAAACCAAAGGTCTGCAAAACCCTTACCTGGCCTTGCAGCTCCCTGAAAAAGGCCCTGTACTTGCACTGGGCTTGTATTGAACCTTAGGGTCCTCTCTGCAACTCCAGAAAACGTGACATCACAACATAGGCGTATATGCAGGGAGCAGCTTTCAGCAGCCCTTCAGAAGTTTCCTGATGAAGGGAGRTGCTGTAAACTGTTGTACAGCTTTGGAAAATCTCCTGATTTTTTTTTTTTTTTTTAACTTCGTTATGAAAGGTCCGTTATTGCACAGTGGCAGACCTGGGAAACAGAGCCTGGACTTCCCAGTTATTCTAATTGCTGGATAGCTTTGTCTGATGTGAATTGACCCAGCATACTTTGAAAGGTAGTGCTTTGGGATGGCTGAAATACCAGGCTCRCTCCAAGGAGTCAATTGACAAACAGCAAATCTAACAAAGGTTAAGGGTTGCTCTGTAGCAGGGTAAGTTTTACTTTTCCCTCTGTGTTCCGGTTGGAAGACATTGAGAGTTATYGAGTTACCCTGGATCTAAACTTGGGTAGTGAGCTAATTAATGTTGGTTTTGTTGTTGTTGGGAGCATTTGTTTATAGATTTACAAAGATTTTAAAATATATAGGGTAATACTGTGATTATCTGAAAGCATAAGATGAGCCATAGCACTTGCAGGCATGAAATCTTTCTTCAAGTATTCAAGCTTCCTCTCTATATTTAGTCGTAAGTTCCAATCTTGTGTTACCAAGAAAAATAAGAGGACAAAATCCATCGGAAGCAGTAGGTGAAGTGTTCTAATGGTAGTACCTTTGCTGCTGAAAACCTGCCTCTCTCTTCCACATCACATTTCTAGCCATCAGGCTTTAATATGCCTGTGTCCAACAGAAGGAACTCGAGTTTCTTCAGTTCTTCTGTGCTTTCTAGCTGCATGTGCTTGCCATTTCTTAACTTCTGGTTTTGGTGAGCTAAACAGATGATGTTTCTGAAGTGATTACTGTAAAGGCTCTAATTTTCAATCCTCTGATTACTACTGGAGTGACTGTTTGAATTTACTTCATTCTTTCACCACTTTTTCAGGAGAGCGATTGTCCGAAGTGGATATGATATTCCCATTGCTGTTGCACCTCCCACATTTTATTCAGCCAAGCCCTTCAGTCACAGTGGCTTACCCAGCATTTGTGCCCACCTGCTTGTCTTCCATCACCCTCTGCATTTTTTTTAACATCATCTTTTTCATAGGACAGAGTGCTACGTTCTGAAAAGCACTTTTCTGATGATGGCTAGACTTTGGCTGCAATGAGACACATTTTTGCCTGCTTCCAGATAACTGCTTTCAAGGAGTTTTCTTTACCTTTGTTGTTTACTCATCACAGCTTGCATGAGCTGGGATCTTCTTAGGAGTCTGGGTTATTTTTGTGACTTCTAATAACATATTAAGTAGTTCAGGCCTGGGAACAGGTTCTTGTACAAACTGAATAAAAATATACACAATCATTAATGATTTTTATGTTACAGTCACATTACAGGACCTACTAGTTAGCCCGCCTTAATCTCTTTAATGTGTCATGTTGTTTCAGAGTCAGTTTAGTTCCCTAATCAACGTGTCATGCAGTAGCCAACTCTAATGTATTACAGAGCTTTTAGAAAATTGCATCATCACTATCGCTTTGTAAAAAAAATTCATTCCATTGTTTTTCCCAGGATTGATGGCACAGAAGCAGGCTTATGATTTGATTGCTCGTGCTTTGGAAATATTGGTGGGGGTCTGGCATTTTTCCAATCCTCTGCAGCTTTCCTGGTTTTCAAAGCCTTATTAAAAATTGATATTGATGGACAAGCTTGCTTTTCAGCTTTCACAGTATGGAACGGTCCCTCGAGAACAGGTTGCATAGCCAACATCTGTGAAGGGGGAAACCTTTGCTCTGCAGCTTAGGAGAGTTAAATTACCCATCCCTGCCCCCAAGTTAGGAATCGGGGTCAGAGGCTGTTGCAAAAGTAGGTGGCTTTCATGAAATCTCACTGCCATTAAGCACTGAGCACTCTGGTGTGACCACAAATAGCCAAGCAACCTAGGTAGCTCCCTTCTTAAAAGAACACCACAAAAAGATCTGAAAGTGCAAAATAAAGCTTCTTATTCTTTGTGGGACTGGCCAAAGAGTGTACGGCCCAGCCCTTAACAGTTGCTTGAAAGGAAAGAACGTCAAATTCATGTACTGCCTTTTACTGTTGCAGCTGCGATTYGTTCCTTCTCCGATCTCCAGGCTTGGTTTGCAGCCTTGGTTCCTGCACRTTTGCTGAGCCTTCAGCAGCGTGTTCGTTGGGACGGAAAGTGCTCAAGTGGTGGCCCTGTCACGTAGCATGCTCTGAGTTACGTAACCAAGTATTTCACGGGGTTTTAAAACTACCAGTGCAGAGAAGAGAAAGCACTGAATGAAATGCCTGTGGAGGACAACAATGAATTAGGTCATCTATTAAATTTTTCATCTCTTGAATCTGCTCAAGCCCAGCAGCATCTGAAGCAGTATAAATCTGAGAATTCATGGTCTTAAGATGAGAAAGTAATGGATGAAGAGGCCATTATGAGATGGATATACAAGGAGCTGTATTCCTTTCCCCCTTTTTTTTCTTTTTAAATGCAGCAGAAGGACTTTGTTGGCAAAGTTCATTGTGAATCCACCTCAGGTTTATCAACCTCCTTTCCTATCAAGCTGAACATGAATCATTTGCCAAAAGGGAACTATTTCATAGCAGGGTGGATAATACAGCATGGATGAAAGACATTTGACAAAGTCTGGTGCAACTCAGAAAGGAGCAAAATGATTTTATTTAATAAAGGATAAATCTGTACAAATCAGACCAGAAGAAAAGTCTCTTGTCTCAACTCTCCTTCTCTCCCCTCCCACCACTGCAGTGGTATAATCAAAATTTAAACTACCGTACAAGGGCATAGCTCCCTTGCTATCACTGGAGCTATGCTGACTCATACCAGCAGAAAATACGATCCTTGTGCTTTATAGTAGGTTTGCTAGTTTTCGGTGATTTCCCCTTGTTTTTAGTGGTTCAAGTTGTTTTCTTGGGACACTATCGCATTATTTGATAGCCTAATATATACTAATGATAGGGTGATAATAATRTTCTACTACCTGCCTTCTCTTCCTTGACTTTTCACCCTATCGTCCCCTTGTTGAAACTCTTTATCAGCACTTGAACAGGGAAGAGGAGAAAATATTTTTCACATACTAAGCCTGTTTGTATTGTGATGCAGAACAGGGAGGAAAAGGTTTTGCTTCKGCTTTGTGATTAAAAATAAACGATATGTGTAGTAATTTCCGTTACCTTCGTTTAACAGAGTGAAGTCTGGTGAAGTCCCTCTATTTGTATTTCTAACTGTCTGGCACTGGGCTGCTTGGTGCAGTTTGGGYTGATGCAGACTAGGTGGAGTAAAGCTGAGCCTGTAGGGCGAACAGCGCAAGGCTGAGGAAGCGCGCACGAAAACAGACTGCAGATGGGCGAGATAAACAGGATCCCCAGGCTGTGACTGAGTAGGCAGGCCTCTTTAATGGCTCTTAGCAACGCCCCTGCTTTGACCCTCCTCATATGTGAGGAAAATCAAATCAATACACTGTTCTTCAAACCACGATGCTGCAGCAGCAGCAGGGCATTGTGGCAGCCTTCGTCTCTTAAATTCATCAACGCTTTTCAGTTTGCTGATCTCTGGATATCCATCCCTGCATCTCTGCTGAGGAAGACCCTGACTGCATCTTTAATCGGATTGCTTGAGCTCCCATGTACAGCCTCCTCCTTATTAGCAAGTATTAGGTAGGCAATTTTAAAGTGCTTTTGGATTTGCAGGCAGCTTTAACATTGATCTGAGAACTCTATTGTATTCTCTGTAAACGTAACAGAAGCCCCTCTTTAAAACCTACTCTGTTTTAAATCTCACTTTTCTTCTGTTTTTGTGGTTGGGCAGGGGGGATTTCTGTTTTTTCCTTCTTTTTTAAAAAAAATGTTGTAGCCAATTTGCGCTTTTGGAAAAGGATATTCCCTTGTTGATCCCTCCCCTGTTCTGCAAAACAGCTACAACCGGTGCCATACAGTTACTTTCACTGTTGATGAACATCTGTTCAACTGTCTAACGTATAGGGCAGGCTGCTCACTCTTTTATTCTTTAATTTTCCGGTGCGTACTTCAAAGCTGCAGACCACTGAGTAAGTTCTGCTTTGGTTCCAGAGATGGCTAACAGAGGACCAAGCTATGGCTTAAGCCGAGAAGTTCAGGAAAAGATTGAACAGAAATATGACCCGGAATTAGAGTCTAGGCTGGTGAACTGGATTATTGTACAGTGTGGAGAACAGATAGAGCACCCTCCTCCTGGAAGGCAACATTTTCAGACCTGGTTGATGGATGGAACGGTAAGTGTTTTGTCCGGTTATATACTTGCATGGGTTTATATGCASAGTGTCCTTATTTTCTGTCTTCGTCTAGCTAAATTGGTCAGAGCCCATGGCTAGTGCATAAATATGTATCTTAGCATCTGATTTATTTCCTTTTGACCAGGGATCTTAATAAGATAGTTATTCTACTAGTGCACTGGGATTAGCACAGTACTTGTGATTCTTATGAGTCATGCATGTTATATATGAGTATGACTCATTCCTTCAGCACCTTTTCTCATACAGTTAAATGAGATCTGTTTTAAAATCAGATGTATACTTTTSTCTTTAAGAAACAATCAGTGTTGACAGGAAAAGGCAAAGAGAGAGAGAAAATTTGAAGGATTGGATTATGTCATCACTGTTTTCTTCTTGGGAATAATTCTGTAGCTAAAGCATTGTATTCCATTGGTTTATTGAACAACAGGCAGATGCTGCTGTTTGCAGTGGGCTGTAAGAATACGCTAATCATTGAATCTCTGCCAAAGTGACTTTAACAATATTTCAATTGACATTGCTTATTTTTTTGGCTTGCGCATGTGGTTTCTTCTGTCAGTTGTTATATAACCTTTACCAGTGATTGCTTTGTTGTTTCTAGCAGATTAGGATTTATATGGTCAGGCTATTGCCATCAGTTAATGAAAGCTTTTATGCATTTCTAATATACTTTGATTATTACCAATTCACTTCTTTGTTTTTAATTGAAGAAATTATGTCCCTGACAGAATCTGGCCAGGTCAAAAGCATTTTGCAGCATAATTTCATGTGCAGAAATTGCCTTCTAGTTTGGTGACTGCTTTCTAATTTTGTTTCTGTATTTATCTCTCAGCTGTTATGCAAGTTAATAAACAGTTTACATCCAAAGGGAAATGAGCCCATTGCAAAGATCTCTGAATCAAAAATGGCTTTCAAGCAGATGGAACAAATTTCTCAGTTCTTAAAAGCTGCTGAAATCTACGGAGTAAGAACAACAGATATTTTCCAGACAGTGGATTTATGGGAAGGTAAAAATAATAAACGGGAAGTCAGCTTGCAGTCTTCATTTTACTTTGCTTTGATGTGTTGTAATGGTGCATTTTGTCATCTAAGGCATATTCTCTAATGTAATTATCTTTTGTTTCTGTTTGCCTTACCTCATTACCATGTTCTTCCGGWGGTGCATTATCTCCTCTGAGGGATTTATATTGCCCTGAGGGCATAACGGAGCCTTTCCAAGCTCATGTGTTATCCAAAAGCCCATCATTCTGATAGAAATCCACAGACCTAATGAAACAAATGTTCTCTATGCTAATTATTTCCAAGTGAATAGCTTCTAATAGCAAATATGGAAAACCCGTATTTTCTGATGACAAGATTTTATTGCGGTTTTCACATTATAAGCAAAGCTTAAATTAGAGCTATAAAATGCATTCCCAGGAGCTTATATGCCTCTGTGGAGCTTATGAGGGCTCATTTGTGACTAGCAAGAAGCAAAACTCACTGCTAATACCATGTTCGCTGAGCATCTCTCTCTAAAGATACAGTCTTTTTAGAGAGGTCCCTATGGCAACAGCAAAAAAATTCAGAGTGCCCCTGTGGTTTTGCAGTAACCCAGGTGAAGGTTATCTCCATCCCATGCTCGAAGTGGAAACTGCGTCTTCTAGTTCCTGAAGAGCTGAGTCATTTGTGCATTCGTAYGGCTGGTTTTGCCCACTTCTGTGGTGATGCATCTCTTCCTGGTGCTCTAACCAAATACACTGCATATCCTGCGTCTCTCCGGACAAGGTGATGCAAAACACTTTGCGTGAGGGCTCAAAACAAGGACAGCTGCAAGGTAGTGAAAGGGTCAAAAATCGGCCATGAGAATTAAACAATGGAAAGAGGAAAGCAATCCATTGAGAAAGCTGGTTTCTGTAGGAACACACATGGAGCGAAAAAAGTGGGGTCTATTTTCACAGGCTGTCAGGATACGTGGAAGAGAGCACTCCTCTGAAGGACAGTTCAAGGAATGAAAGACTAGGAAGCTCTTTGTGGATAGGTTAGAAGGGAAGGATATACTGACAGCTGGAGTTACTGGGATCTGTAATGTTCTCAGGGTCCCAGCTTTGCTTGACAAATCCTACCTTTGAGCACAAGGGCAGGATTGTTTCTTCCAGTTCAGTCTTTAGTGTTTCATCCAATCTACCTTTAAAAGTCCTAAATGAAGGGATTTTCACTTCCCTGGAGTAACACCCTCCTCCCCTCAGCCTAGCAGGCTGTTGAAAGAGAAGCTCCATCTATCTTGTAAGGGAAGATAATAGCTCATTTCAGATGCTGTTCTTTGCAGTGTTTTGCATCTCATAATGGCTTCACACCATGCAAATGAAAGTAGGGTACATTGATCCTTACGATGAAAAGGRCTTGCTTTGAAGACAAAAAGCTCCTAAGGATGGTGGCTCTCTCCTCATTTCTCTTCCTTTCACTCATCACCTTTTCTCAACAGATGTAAGGAAAAAAGCCAGTAACTTCCAGAGGACAGGAAGTTAAAACACAACTCACAACCTAGGAGAGAGACATACAAGACTTTTCTCCACTGTTATTTTAGGACTTCCCAAAACTGATCTGTGTCTCCTTGCTTTCCCACTCCCTTTTCATCCCTCCTGCTGCTCATTTCAGTGCTGAGATGTAACAGTATGTCTCTCCAGCAGTGAGTCACTGCAAGCTTTTTGTGTCTAACCATAACTCTGACCTCTAGCATCTGTGCTGCTTCAGGGCTGAATCGTCTGAACCTGGATGCATTAGCTGGACAGAAAGGACAGTCTCTTCTTCACTATTTCATAATTACAGCACTCCTACACTTCACGCCATAAACTCTTTAGAAAGAGAGGAGATGTCAATGTATGTTTATAGGGAARGAAAAGTATGTGTGACTGAAAAACAGCTTTTCTCTGGCACTAATTGTTTTCCGAGAGCTTTTGCTTTGAAATTCTTAGTAATGATTAATGAAAATGTTTTAGGATGCAATCTGCTGTTGGCTGTTTCAAACTCACTCAGTCCATCTGGTGCATTTTTCTTCATCTTTGCGACTTCTTGGTCCAGGAGAAGTATCGCCTCTCTTTTGGTCCTTTCTTACATGAATGTACTGTGCTGAGCAGCTTTCCCTAATCCATGCCCAAGAKATTATGTTCACTGTTTTTTACGGATGCCTTCCTGGTATATTTCCAGGCAGGCAAGAGGCAGCTGTACCTCTGGGTACTTGCTCAGMCTTTACAAAAAAACATTTCAGGAATACTATGCAGAGCAGTTCTCTGTCTTTGGGTTTGAACCTCCCCCTTTCTGGACCTGGAGAAGAAGGCCTTCCGGGGAGGTTTCCCCCGAAGAGAAAGGCTTACCATAAGAAGTGGGCAGAGGCTGCTTCCTYCTCGTACAGGCAGCGCCAGGCTCCCCTGTGAGGCTGTGCTGTTCAAAGCACGCTGCAGAGGACACTGGAGGTGCAGCGTGATTCAGGGAGGCCSGGCAGGCAGCCCACGTGGCTGTCAGTGAGCAGGTACTGGAGCTGAGGGAAGGCGCTGACCGCAATTTTCTGCAATGCCGGAGTCAAGCCTGGCTTCAGAGAACGCGTATTATCCCTTCTGTCAGGTGGCTGCAGTGWTAGGTGACCTTCTCAGTGGAAATCTAAAATTTTTCACAGCCCTTTTTACGCTGACCACCGAGCCCCTTGTGATCTTTGCTGGAAGAGGGCAAATGTCACAGGACCACACGGATTTGGGGTCTTCCCTCACCCGCAGCACCCCTCACATGCAGCAAGGAGGCTSTGCAAAGCAGGGCCCTGGCCGCGGCTTTGTTTTGTCACGTGGCGCTCGGCTCCCACTCGGTCTGTTTTTCCCCTGCAGCGTCTCCCACTCGCCACTGACAAATAAAGCAGAGCTGAGTGCAGAGCGGGGGGGCTGCCAGATGGCTCCGCGAGGCTGATCGTCATATTTTGCTACCCGTCTWTTGTTTCTTTTTCTTTTCTCTGCGCTTGCCGTCATTATTCAGCTCATTCACTTTTAAATCCTTCTTCACGTCCCTCTTCATCCCAGTCAGTCACCGCACTCCTTGTTATACGGGAGGCATCCCAAGGACGTTGTATGTGGCATCTGTTACAGCATATGGTACATCTCCTGCTCTGGGTGTTTCTGCCTCGCGCTCCTCCATGTGCGCCTGCGTACGTGCACGTGTGGGCTGTCAGCTCTTCAGCTGCCCTCTTAAGCGAGGACCTCGTCTGATGCGGTTTGCGTTAACAAATACAGTAAAACGAGGATTCTGGATGGCTGACAATTTATTTTCTGAGCAAATGATCCCCTGCAGATAGGGTTGCTATAAACTTTAATAGGTGGTATGACAGCCACAGTTGGAAGCTGCTAGAAGTTTTCAGCTTTAGGGTGTCTTCCTCACCTCAGCCAGTGTGTTATGCGTTTAGGTTTGTATGAACCAAAGCCCTGAACTGMGTCTGCCTATAGTCAGGGTGATGCATAGCATAAACACAGAATGTGCAACGCTCCCTTCCCTCTACACTCCAGCTGGTCTACAGTGATTTTCATTAATATTGGTCCACTGGAGGTATTTCTGAAATCTGTTATCATCATCATGTCTCTAGTATCTCATGTTTTTATGAATTACTTATTTTTCCATGTGAAGAACTTACAGTCAAAGTCAGATCTGTTAACTAGATAAATTATTTTAGGAAAGAGGAAGAACTGGAACAGAAAGAAAGGGAGGGGAGTCATAGAAACACTTATGGAAGGATTTCAGAAGAAGGGAGAGGCAGAAGGCAGATTTCCAACAACTTACCACCTCACACAATTGGAAATATGTGCTGCAACTCATTTTTGCTAGAAAGTTTTCCAAAAGTTAACATGTCTGGATTAGGTAATGAGTTAGAGTCTGTCTGACTCTGATGTCTTTATGTTCCCTGCCCTTTTTACACCAAGTGACAAAGTGCAGGGGAAGAATCAAGAAAAAAGGAGCAATCTTAATTTTTTAAAAATTTCCGTGTCTCCCTTGTTTGGTTTTKTTGTTGTTGTYGTTGCTTGYTTGTTTGKTTGKTTKTTTTTAATTCACTGGAGGAATCAGCAAAAGGTGTTGACCAAAAAGGAAAATTTATTTATTATCCTGGTTTTGGAAGGAGAGACAGGTGGAGGGGATACCATTTTTTAAATGCCAACTTCTATTGAAAATGAGCCTTATATTTCAAAGGTGTAAGGTGCCCTCTTGGACACCTGGTGAATTTTCAGCTAGTAGGAAGGTGTGCTTCTAAGCAAGTGATAGGCAATTTCACCCTTCCCAATGGGATAAATTATCCCCTGAGAGGCTTTTCTCTCACTGTTGTTTATGGAGGGAACCTGCAGAACTAGTGATGACCAGATGTGTAACTTTTACTTGGCTGAAGATGAGATGAGKCCTGACTTTTTGAAATGAGGAATGAAGTGAGGTAACATAGGGAGGAAGTRGAAGAATAGTGGACTGGATGGCAAGAACTGAAGGTATGAAACTGCAGAGCATCGAGTTTTGGCAGCCTGAGAAAGGAAACCAGTAGGAGGGATTTGGGAGGTGATTTGAGGGTTAAACTGGGAAGGACTGATACGAGTTATCTGCCCAGGAGCTCTTCAGGACTGCTGTGAGCTCTGTCAGCGCAGGGACTGTCTAGAATTGCCAGGGTTAAGTGGTGGGATCAGTCTTACCAGTTTACAGGTGAAGAAACTGAGACACAGCACTGTTACTTAACACACTGTTGTCCTCCAGCCATGTTTTACTGAGTATATTACCTTCTTTGTACACCAAGGTGATCTCCTCTTAGGAGAAAAGTTTGCTAAAAGGATTATCTAGAAGGACTTAAAATAGTATGGGGGAAAGCGTCAAAATAGCCAGAGGCCTGGAAAACTGAAAATGTCTGAATTGTTAAGTTTCGCTTTAACGCTGTCTCTTGATGAGCTTTAATAAGCTCTTGCATGTCAGTACCTCCATTTCAGCGTTTATAATGCTATTCATGCACTTTTTCAGGGKAGCTGAGGGAGTTAGCTAATACATTGGATAAGACTGTTTATCAGTGTGCCAACTATTTGTTGTGCAAGGATTTCTTCTATTAATTTCACTGTCTGGCTTTCTAGGGAAGGACATGGCAGCAGTGCAGAGAACCTTAATGGCTCTAGGCAGCTTGGCAGTCACGAAGGATGACGGCTGCTACAAAGGGGATCCATCCTGGTTTCACAGGTAAAGTCCAAAGCACAACTGCTCAGAGCTGCCTTCCCYGGGAAGCTGGTAATATTGTCTGCCTTTAGGCTTTAAGGAAATTTATTGGGAAAGGAAGGGAAGARTCTTTCCAAAGTTTCCTTGTAGTGGAGAGATTTTCTCTCCGGAGTCTAGAGGAGGGTAGCAAAGACACAACCAGGCAGCAACATTTTCTCCCCTTCACTGGTTCCCAACTTTATCAGCATCACTGCTAGGCCCACGTCTTACCATATCTTGTCAGCCTAAAGTAACCCCAGGGCTGCTGGGGAGGAGCCCCGTGGGAGCTGTGTGGCGCAGCCTTTCCTCATGTAGCCCCGTCACGCCACCTTACGTGTCCCTCCTGCCCCGGAGCTGGGACGGCACTGCTGGTGCCAGGACTAAGGAGYGCTTTGCTGTGGCTCCAGCTCTGGTTTCCTCCTGGAGGCACCCCTTTCGAAGGAGGCTGTTGCAGGCCGCGTTGGTGTGGACGTGTGTGTGCATGCGTGGGGATGTCTGGCTTTTGGTAGTGCACACAGGGAGGAATGCAGCATCCTGCTCCAGGCACCTTTGTAGCATATCCATCTTGCTGCGTGAGGGGCCCACGCTGATCACTGAAGAAGAGATGTAATTTTTTTGTCCACTGATGTTATCCCTGACTCTTATTCCCTAGAAGGAGAGCAATGATACTKAGGAAATTCAGCCACCATTTTTGATGACATCCATCTATTTAGCAGTCCCAGCTAATCCTCTATATCCATTTATGAAGAAAAGGGAACGAAAATGGCAGCAGCCATGCAGATATGTGTGTCCTAAGAGTAGCTGGCAGGAAAAGTGTACTTTTGCTTCACATCAGATAACAGACAGAAAGACTAATGAAGACAAGGCTGTCATGGATGTCTGCAAACCCCCATATAGTGACCCCTTTACCGAGCAAAGAGAAGGCATGAAGCCYCTTTCCATTTTCCATCAAACCAAAAATGATTTCATTTCCTAGTCATCTCTTTTCYTGGGGAGTACCACTTATCTGTGAAGAATTCTCTGTCTTGGCAAAGCTGTTTATTTGCTCTAMAACTCCATTTGTTTTAGCTAGGGAGGCTGGGAAGCAGGGACAGGACGAAAAGGAAATCCTCCCACAGRTAGCCCTCCTGCCACACAGGCATATTATTGACATGAGATTCTGCCATCCAAGAGTATTTCTTACGTTGAAACGTCTGAGGCATGTTAGCAAAAAGAATGCTGGCTGCTTGTCTTTGGTTTCCTTGAATTTTCTGATGTCTAGGTGAGGCTCAACAAAAGTAAAGCAAGCTTCACTTGGTTTGTCTTAAACCTTGAGCTGCTTTAACTTAGGCTAAGGGAAACTTGAATTTTAGGTGAAGAAGTGCAAACTCCTATGCATTCTTTATATGAAGTTAGTTTAACTTAATACAATGCACAAATAGATTTGTATTTATGGAATATAAATGGGTTTAAAATTTGGTTCAAATCCAGTTACATGCTTTAATATAAACCAGATATGAAATCACTATGACCCAGACAGGCTTATTTGTTTTATGTAACTAAAACAAAATGTCCAACACAGAAAAATTAATTTTCATCTGGACTCTTAAATGTGGGTGGGAACAGTTTTCATTGGCATAAATGAAGATGTGATCACCTCCCTTCTCCCCTAGCTGTCTGTCCTGCCTGGACTGCTTGGATAGCCAATCGTTATCTATTGCAGTCCCTGAAGTACCATTTTATAGCAACTGCCTTAAGGAAGACTGGTGTTATTTCTACAAGGAAATAACACATCGCAGATCAGGAGCTGTCTTCTGAGTAGCTTACCCATCCCGTCAGGCAGATGAAGCCCCCTCACTGACACCCAGTGTTAGTCATGGGCCAGGGCTTTCAGACTGGTTCTTAATCGCCTTAAGCTAAATTGAAAGAGGTCAAGATTAAGTGGAATAAGACTATCTATGCAGGGATTTACAGTAATTAAGATACCCCCACACTTGAGCTAAGCTGTTTAGCTTTCCATTGCCAGTGTCTCATATACCCAGTCCCACCAGGCCTGATTCCCCCTTCCTTGCGTGCCCTAACAAGGTTCACGTATCCATGGCTGTTTGTTATCTCATGGTTTGGCAACCACGAGCACTGGTGCAAAGTTGGCACAAAAAATTAAGAGATCTGGTGGGCTCAGTTTGCGGTAAGGGTGATGGCAGACAGGCCAAACAGAACTTGTCATAGTGTGAGATACTGAGGGGAATAGGCTTGCCCTCACCTCTTTTTCTACAGTCTCAGTTAAGGCCATTTCCACCAACCTAAAAGCAAAACATAAGTACATGTTGTTATCTGTAAGACCATCATATACTAAATGTGGTGCTTATGATGGTAAAAGTAACACTATACGATCCAAACTGTATGTGTAATCAACTTTTATTAGCATATCCAGGCTTCTCTTTAGTCTCTCTTTTTATTCCTTCTTTGCAGTTCTCATTTTTTTTCCTGTTCAGAGTTACTTTGGAATTACTCCACAACACAGCTGAAAATTCTAGGAAGAAARAGAAAGAAATAATAGAATGTGTTCCTGGGATTTTAATTAATATAAAGGCAGACACAGTGAACCTGAGATTCAATTAGGTAATAGGAGCAGTTCTAAAAACATCCTCTCGTGGAGATCTTGGCARTGGTTTGGTGCCCGTGTAAGTGTTCTGGAAAATGAGTTAAGCAGCAGTGAGAGGGGGTTGCTTTCTGAGGCGCCCGCAGTTCTGCGTGCCTCCCGCCAAAACGGCCTGCTTTCTGGCAAGGGCTGTGGGATCTGAGAGCCTGTGGTGGGCTTCTATAAGCCCTYGTACCAGTCTATACATTAACACTGGAGACCCATTCTGAAAAATGACAGGTCAGTGCTGGTTCCCCGTGGGTCTTTCTCACCTTTCTGCTTTGCTGGGCCTTCATGCCGACACGGGTTCTTCTGCAATGTTCTGAACACCCTGAGCCTAGCAAAGAGTTTAAGTGCTTTTTTGGACTCGAGCCAAAAAGGGTGCTCAGCACAGCACAGGATCAGACCCTCACAGAGAGGATCATGTTGATGGTTTTCAATCACAGCAGGCACCTAATCTAGTGTTCTCATCTGGTGGTGGGGTGGGGAGAAAAGGGGAATTGTAACGTGATGCCATATTGCAGGGTAACCTAATCCCAGGACAAACGGACACAGCAGGGAGAAAGGTTGTACCTGGGTGGGAGTAGAGTCTGGTTGATTGAAAGCCTCCCTCAGTCAGGGGCTCTGACGATTCCTGCGGCTTATTTGGTAGCAACAGACTGATCCTTCTCCCTTGTAAGTTACTTGATTTCCCCACCTTGTATAAATGAAAGATGAATCCAAGATGAACAGTTTCTTGCAAGGCAGCAGAGTAAAAACTTTTGTGCTGCTTCTTAACCACCACTTTGGCCCTCCATGCTATTTTCAGGGAAAAGAGGCTCCTTTTAAATGCCAACAAAGGTTCATTGATCCAAAGGGCTTCTGAAACCAGGAACACTGAACAAAAGTGGTCAGTATGTTTTGACAGAAGATAAAGGACTGTCATACAGTTACGACACAGGTGCGAAGGGCAAAGTCTATTGCTTAGAGGAGAGAAATCTGGAAATGGCAACAGAGCAATTGTTCTGTCCTGMGGGCAGCCATCATCCGCTCTGCGAAAATGGGCAAGTCACTTCTCTGTCCCATTGTTTTTCTGGGTGCATTCAGCTCTTATTTACCCTTTGAGTTAAATGATACCAATTTGTACTGTTGCTCTAGATGGAGTACAGCTTTTAAGGGCTATAGGGCTTAACACAAATTAATCTTATCATGAGTGTTATATACAGCATGACGTAAATATTTTACCTCTCATAGCTGCTGGGGAGGTCCCTTGGGGTTCTTGAATAAGTGCTACACTGAAAGTCTGAAGTGCTACAGGTTTGACTAGAGCACTACTTCTAACTGCAGGAAAGCAATTAGCCCAGCCAGCATTGTCCAGCCCACGGGATGGTGCAAATGAAATACTGCATTACAGGAGGAACGTCTGTTAACACGAGCCAATTTCAGATTGCTTTTCATGATCCTCTCTCTGCCCATATACAGAATGATGGTATGTCTGTATGTTGCTTTTTTGTGTGTGTCTGGACAGGAAAGCACAGCAGAATCGACGAGGATTTTCAGAAGARCAGCTTCGTCAGGGACAGAACGTAATAGGCCTTCAGATGGGCAGCAACAAAGGAGCATCACAGTCGGGTATGACAGGCTATGGGATGCCAAGGCAGATTATCTAAAAGCATCTCTGTCTGTAGAGAAAACACTCCTTCTGCAGCATGGTCCATTAAAAAAAAAAAAAAAAAGAAAAAGAAAAAAAAAGCTCATTAGTTCCCTTTCTGCCTGGTTTTTAATAGTTAGCGCTCYCTGAGGTTTGGGGTGTTTTGGTTTGGTTTGTTTTATTTGCAGCTGCAAGAGTTCATCTAGGCACTTGGGTTTTTGTGGTGGTGTGTGTCAGTTCACAGCACGTGCGCACTGCTGCCTCCTACTTTTCACTTCTGAACTATGCAAAGACAATTATTCTGTATTAATTTATTTGCAAAGTGTTATCTTCCATATTTGTCTCACACCGCACTTGTATTTCAACCAGTAACCTCGTTCTTCAATTCAGTGATGATATTGTTTGACCTAAGAATAAAGACAATTTAAAGACACCTCTTAGACTCATTATTTAAAGGAGGTAAAAGCAATTAAAACCAACAAACATACGGTAAAGCGCTGAAGAGTTAATTGTTTTGAATGGTTGATCTGTCTTGTCTCTAACCCAGAGCCCTCTCTGGGCGACTCCTTGCTATAGTGTTTATAGTCTGTGTTACATGTTCAATTTAGAGTTTGTCTAAAGGCACACCCAATGTATTTGCCTAAGGAGAAGATATATTATCCATTGAGTCTGATTCATGTAGTCCCACCCAATTTAGCTCAGACTTCCCTTGACTTAGTGTGCTGGATTGACTGCAGCTGGCAAACTTGTGGATCAAGATAAAATCAGTTTAATAGGGAAAGCAAAAGCTGTGTGTGAAAACAAAGCAAAATAAGGATTTAAATCACTACTTCCCATTGGCAGGCGGACATTCAGCCACTTCCTGGAAAGCAGGGCCTCAGCATGCGTGATGGTTGCTTGCTACCACAGACGTCCCCCCGTCCTCCTCCTCTTCCCTGAGCTTTTGTTGCTGACCATGACACCATATGTATGGGACAACCCTTTGGTCACTTGGGGTCAGCTGTGTCCTCTCCCAGCTTCTTGCYCACCCCCAGCTGTGAATGAGAAAGGGAGAAGACCTTGACACTGTGCAGGCACTGCTTAGCAATAGCCGCCACAGTGGTGTGTTACCAACGCTGTGCTTTAGTCACAAATCCAAAGCACAGCACCCTACGGGCTGCTGGGGAGAAGATTAACTCCATCCCAGCCAGACCCAGTACACCCAGCAGCAGGTGAGTCTCCAAACTCAGGGAATTCTTCACCGTGAAAGGACAATCTGTCAGAGGTGAGAACAGGCTTTACCTTGTGATAGCTGATAGTATATCAAACAAAACGCAAAACAAGGTGTGTTTTAAATGCAAAGGAAAAAATAYAAGAAAAGTGCCAGAATGCTTCTGGCCTGAAAATGCCCACAGTTCAAATTCAAATAATCTGTTATGCTCACCTGTGATGGGCTGTAAATGTGGCTGGTAGTTCATTTTGGGACAGTTTGCTGAAGAGTCAATAGAAGAACTTGCTGACATAGTCATCCGGCCACAGCAGCTTACCAGAGGAGGTTGACCTGCTAGTCAGTGCAGGTCGCCTCGCAGCTGTGTGGCACATRCACTTGGGCCATGCACACTATTTTCTCTCCAGCGTTTTCTTGCCGTTAGTTATCTCTGCCGGCTTCACTCGCAAAGCCCAATCATTTCTTCCCCACAGGCAAGTGGGAAGGGAAACRTGATAGTAGAACTCTGTGGGCTTTTTTTTTTAATTCATGACAGACTTCCAAGAAGGCCTGAAAATGTAATGTCTGGGCAGGTAACAAATGAAGGGTAACAAATGTCTGAGTGCCTACATACATAGGTAGGGGTGACTTCTGTCTGCGTTTGAACCTAGTGGCACATGGTGGCAGCTAGTTGTCCACTAAGTAGCCCTGGAGCCAGCGACACACAGATTGATGTGGCTTCAAAAGTTTCTATCCTTGAGTAAACTGAAGGGATGATTCCCCGGCTCAAATGAAGCTCTATCTTCCCTGCCAGGAGAAGGATGGGAATTACACCTCCCCACTTCARTCAAGCTTTGCTGAAACTCTGTGGGGCACAGCAAGCGAGAAGTGATGTAAAGGTCAYGTTACATGGTTGGGGCTGAGGGGATCTATAGCAGCTGCCGTTGAAAAAGTCCTGCCCCCACTTGTACCTCCTCTTATACCTGCCAGGGCACCTTGCCTTCTCCACTGTGCTCTTGTCAAGCTCTTTTTTTGTGTTTACTACCTGTTCAGGGCTCTTTTTTGTTATTTAAGTGAATTAGCTCAGCAGAAGATCAGATGGTGCATCTGGGGTAGGAGCTCACCTTTCATCTGTGGTGGRGCATTAGCTCAGTGCAAAGTATAACACGTAACTTCCCCCTAGATACTACTTYAGGTGTAACGTGAAGAGAATAGCAGTTTTTCGTACTGAAAGCAAATAAGCTGATTAAGAAAATCTGGGCTGATGGCAAGACAAATGACTGCCACCAGAAATTTCACCTTTGTGAATGTGAACAGCAACCATCTTCCCTAATAGAAACTAGAAAGTCACAGCCACAGCAGACAAAACGGCCGGATGRGAGGAGCTGGAAGAACTGCCTTGCAGGTAAGAGGTCTGAGAGGTCACAGCCTCATCCCGCTGCCCCACACCACCCGCACAGGGGACACAGCCTRCAGGAGCCAGACCTGAGCTTGGTGACCTGGGTCTACCCCCTCCGTTTGGCTGCAGAATTGCCATTCTATACGTCTGGRAACACCGTTTTTAAGTGCCGCGTGCCAGTTGCATTCCCAGGGTATGTTACTGACTTTCTGTACCCCTGATGCCACACTGTGGCATCACCTGCCCCCCTTCTCTATCAAATTTTCTCCCTGACCTCAGAGCCAGCAGAGGGGACCTGGACAAGTTCAGGTYCCAGCACAGCTGACTCAGAAGAGCAGGCAGACCTGCGGGTCAGAGCGGTGGTCCATCTAGTGCTCTGCCTCTGGCAGTGGCAAAAGAAGAGGCTACTTGGAAAGAGCACTTGAGCCCGGCCGCTTTCTGCAGTCCCTGCCCTTCCTTCTGCATCAGCATCTGCCATTGTTGCARTAGGGTACATCCCAGCAGAAGAAAGACCATGCCCCAATTAAATGTTCTTTCATCAAAGCTACATTCCCTAATTAAATGTGCTTTCATTAGGTTTGGCATTCTAACAGCCTCACTGAAGTTATAGAAAACATTGTGTGCTCACACAGCAAAAAACCCCCATGGTAATGTTAACAAACCATATTAGAAACAACAGCTAAGTGCTCCAGGAAAGAAAATCCATACCCTGTGGCTGCAGACCCAGGACCTGGTTAGTGTGGGAACAACAGCAAAAAAGACTGATTCCCCAGGATTTTATTTTTGGTACCCCTTCCCCAAGCTCACAATACATTCTTTCATTGCCTTAAACCATCAGACTAATCTAGCTGTTAGTATCTGGCAGTAGATGCTGCAAAGTATACTTTATGCTGTGGGTTAACCTTATCCGTCCATGTTCCCATATGACGGATATGGAAACATTAATGTTATTATTAATTAAATATTAACACACTCTGGCTTACTAATGTTCTCCTATTAAAACATCCTTACTACTAAGTTTACAAACATCTTAAGCTAAGAAGTAAATTAACACAGTACAAGGCTAGCTTAGTAACCAAGTTAGCAGGAAACATTATCGCTTTTATTATATTAACAATAAACCATTGTAAGTTTGCTTCTACTGCATCAAAAACACGCATGTCTCCCAGAAGCCTCATTAATTTCTATGACAACCTTCTGCATTGATACTACTAAAAGCCTTGATACACGTTAGAATAGAGACATACAGGAGCTTGGGACATGACGGCAGGGTATGGTGTGGGTGCTTGGGAGGGGGTGRGCCTGTGTTTCCTCTCCTAGCTATTGGGCTCTCTAATGCTCAGGGGAGGGTTCCCTCTGCAGATAATGAACAACATCTCAAGGCTGTGGACTCAGTTTGATGTCAAGTATGAGCTCAGGTAAGACCCTTCACACGCTGCCTATAACCCTTCTTAAAGCCTGGCTGTAACTTGGTCAACTATCCCAGCTTAAAACCAAAATAAAATACTTTTGTGAGAAAGTGCTTTAAATACCCTCCGCCCCCCCCCCAACAGCTGTACCAGAGGAAGCCCCATCATAGCAGGCTGGACCAGAAACACCTTAAACATTGCTGCCCTTGTGCTTCAGTTTGCCATACCTATAGAAATGTAAATGACATTTATCTGCCTCTGTGAAGGTTTTGTGACCATGATCTCATTATGGACAATTGCTTAGTAACTTCTTTTCAACATYAAGGTGGCATCTAATGGCCTTCTGAAAGGATGCTGTATAGGTGTGTGAGTGAGGAAGAACCACATACATGAGCGTGGAATCCAAGTTTATCCCTATTTATAGGGAAAGCAGAAAGAAAATACAATGAACAGAAAGTCAATGTTAAGTTCAGCCAGTTCGCTTAAGCTGGAGCTTGAGGACTACCAGGCTAACATAATTTGATGTGTTTTAAATAAAAACTAATGAGGGTGAATGGCATGAAGAGGCTTCGCTCCTCAGTAAATTTGTCCGTAGCATCACTTTGCAACGTGCCCCTGCTGAACAGCATCCCCCGCGCTCAGCAGGGGTGCGAGGAGAAGGTGCTGCTGGCAGCAGCGGGTGCCAGCCCACCCTCCCCTTCTGCCTGCRAGCTGCCAGCGTGGGCTGTTCGCACTCCAGCCACGGTGCGTTCAGACCAAACCGACTTGTTTTCCTAACTGCTTAGGCCCAAACAGAGCCACCAGGGAGGAAGRGTGAGGACTCAGGACATCAGTTTCATGTCTGTGTCTGTAATCGATTGCATTTGGCTCTGGCTGCATTGTTTGGCTTTGCCGTTTTCCTTGTATGAAAGCAGGGCTAATACTCACTTAATAGTGATGGCTTGAACAGCTCGGGCATTAATAGGATCAGTGATATGGTAATGTCTCCTAACTAGAAATAAGCTTTAAATATCTTGAGAAGGGAAGCAAGCACCTTTAGATGAAAGAAATTCTGCCATTGACTCTAAGCCCCTTCTGAGACTGCCATGGTCAGTCCTGAGCCAGGGAGCGAGGAGCCACCAAGGCTGCAGATGAGCGTGTGTACACAGACCCCCCCATCCCAGCTATTTTGCCTTCGATAAACTTAAAAAGAAACATAAAAGATGATTTTGTAATGCATGCATAAGCTACTAAGGCAAACAATCTGCAGCACCCTAAATTTAAGGCGATCCCTAAATAGTTGGGGAGAGGAATTTTGTCAGCACGTGTTTTGTGCACAGTATGCTCTTGACTGGAAACACGTGTTTTCCCTCTCTGTGTCCCACAGAAAAGGCAAGYGACATGGGCACGAAGACGGCACAAGCGACTGCTAGGAAAACAGGCACAGGCAGCCACCTGTCCCCACTCTAACAAACGGTTTTACCTATTTAAACTTCGCTGAGGTTGTTCTTCCCATCTGAATCTCCAAAATAAAACCACCACAGTTCCRTGACTAAGCTCAAGCAATAGAAAACCGTGAGGTAAAATGGGAGGGGGGAGATGAAAAAAAAGATATTAACTGTTACTATAGGGGGAGAATCACAGCCTTGGATGGAAGGAAATTTTTCTGCTGTCATCTTGCAGTGTTCATGTGACAGCACAGTGCACGATGCTGTGACATTCAAGTAAAGTTATAATGCCATTTCTCAGATGCAGAAATACATTTGTCTGTAGTCCTATTGGATTTATAGAGGAAATTAGACAGGTGACCTTTCTCCCTAATGACTATTTCTATTAAATGGCTCACTTTGGTAGAAACGTTACTCTGTTATTGGGCAGGAGTAAATCCTATGCTCTAGTGAGTCAGTGCTCTGCAGACCGCGTGGCAGGTTTARTGCTCGTGTCTAGGTTCAGAAGAAGTGATGTCCAGAAACGCAGGAGCCGTCTCTGCTCTGTGGATCTGCAGGGCCAGGCTTGCCTGGCCGGGGGAGAGGCAGCCCTGGAGGGAAGGAGCAGGCACCCCCCRGCACGTGGCTCGCGGGGGCCCGAAGCAGCACAACGTGTCTGAGACAGACCGATGACTGCTGGGTATTGCCAAACCGGATTTTAAGAAAGGGTATGCACTGTCATCTTGTCAAGAAAGATGTGAGGTGGATGAAAGCTTTTGTGTTTGCACAAAAACCAGCTAAATGCTCTGTTTCTCTCATTTCTTGTTAAGGCACGGAAAAAGAGAAGGACAAAAATGAGCAGGGATTGTTTTTAGGAGCAGGTTTTGCATTAGTGCCATTATGAGTCAACACTTCATTTTAAGTTTCTTTGTATTAGCTCCCACACATAATGTAGATGGAAGGGTAGCTCTGCTGCTTCCAGCTCCTTCCAACACACAACCCAAGAGATGTTGTTTCGATCAGGTTCTTAAAGATGCTGGAGCTCCTCCCCCCATGGATGTCCCTTAGCACCCCAGAGCTGCTGAGCACCTGACCTGCTCTTTGGGGGTTTGGCCCTTGGTAAAAGGGGACAAAACCGCTTCCCCATCTCGTTGGAAAACAGTCACATAAATGCAGGTCTGGCTTTAAAGTGCTTGGGTACCATGGCAACATTGGTTTTCCAAGTGAATAGAAAAAGCTTTCGATGCAAGGAGGAAAAATCAATAATTCAGGTACAGTTTGGAAGGCATAAGTGGGATATSAAGGGAATCTGTGCATCTGCCAGGAGTGATCACCATCTCCTGGCATCCTCTGAAGAGACCTTTTCCCCTGATCTGCCACGACAGTTCAGATGAATCAAACATTGTGCCACAGTTGTGGCAGTGGTGTTAAATCAAAGCAGCATTTCTTGGATTCCCCCTACCTCAGAAGGGTATTTGGGAACATGGTTAACGCTTGGACTTGGTGATCTTAAGGGTCTTTTCCAACCTAAATGATTCAATGATTCTATGAAGATGGGCTACAGCTGGGTCCCCACAGGAGTAGCAGCTGGAGAAGGTTTTACTACGGAAAAGCAAGACTTTGAGCTGTAGCCAGGTGGATTTGGTTGCTAGATTGMATGAAGGAACTGCAGTGAAAGGTTTAGGCCTTGCCTGAGGGAAATAAGGTGAGGTAAACAAAACTCAGGCTCCTGTGCGCGTAAGTTGAAGTGTGCTTTGCTTTCCTGTTGTGGGAGCCTTTGCTCTGAGGCAGCGTCCCTACAGTGGCTCAGCCTCGGCAGGAGCTGCTGGGAATGTAGCAAAGCAGCTCTTAATCCTCCTTGGCTGTTTGTTATTAAGTGCGTTTTATTGCTGGACGTTGATGGAGCCGTTATTAACCAGGGGCAGCGTGGCCACAGCTGGAAGGGAACCGTGTAGGAGGGCGGCTGTGCGAGGGCTCCTGTCTCCTGAGCACACGCGGTCCTCGCAGGAGCTGCTGGGGCAGAGGACAGCTGGCTGGCTGGAGAAAGGCTCGCAGATAAGGTGTGCTGACTGCCACCGTGAAGGTCAATGCAGGGAGTTCTAAGGAACAGACCTGCAGTCCCTGAGTGCTGGGAATTATTTTGCAGACTGCTGTGCACTCCGTTTAGTTCCCTACTATTTGTATCAGAGATCTACTCTTCAGGATTTCTTAGTGTAATTAAAAAGCATTTGTGCTCGGGTTTCAAAAAGAGACCCACTGAAATCCTAGTGTGTGTTTTGTAAGAGATTTACTTAGCCCTGGAGGTCTTGGTTAAAGACAAAAGTTATTTTCTTTTCCTGCTGTGAAATGTTTAACTATGTGAATTCTTCCCCCTGAAGCATTACCATAATCCAAGCTGGTTTATAAGGTGCCAAATACAATGGCTGGAACAGAGATGACTTTTTTTTTTTTTTTTTTTTTTTTTTTTTTTGGTGTTAGTAAGTCAAGCTACTGCCATAACCTTTCAAGAGAGAATACAAAAAGAAGTATTATGTGAAGGTGATTGCTGTGGTAGGATTCTATGTTTTCTGGATGTGAAACACCTGTAACCAGTTGAGCCAAAGTAAGTAGAAAAAAAATGTAGTGCATTTGTAGTAATTGGCTATTTTTCTTTTTTCTTATTACTTCTCTTTTTCTTTTATATACTTGGTGTAGGATGAGGATCAAAAGGAAAATTACTGTTTACAGCCAGATTCAGCAATCTCTGTATTCTGTAAAATGGATCCATGAATGATTAAACAGTTTTTGTGCTGTTTGCTTTTTAAGTGGGAGTTGTGAAATAAAAGCAAGCCCTAGTATTGCAGTGTCACTGAAACAGGCTGCATGAGTGAACCTCACTTTAGCAGAATATGTTCTGTATTTAAAATGTCTATCTCCATGTAATATGATGAGTCCCTTAAGAACTACCTTCTGCGGTTGCTCTGTGAATTGCACTCCCACTGGAGTCAAGTACATCCAGGCAAATTGGATTATTAGCTGGAGATAAATGGGCCCAGGGAGCACTTAACTGAAGGAGCCATGACGCTCATGCCCTTCAACTAAGTATAAACGCTGCCTCTTACAAAAGCGGGAGGTATGGAGGAAGGAGGTTTCAGTTCTGAAGACTGAGTGCTTTCCTTAAGAAGCTGTGTACTAGCTATAATGGGATGAATCATAAACCTTAGCATTCATCTAGAATGAATCTTTGGATCTGAAGACAATGAATTTCAGAAAATGTTACCCTCTTCATAATAATTTTGAAATAGAAGGAGTGATTTAGCTTGCTGTTTAGGACTACCTTCTTAAAATGATATTGTTAGTTTAATCTGTACTGTAGATATAACATGTGTGATTAAGGCCAACTGAGAACAGTTAGCGTGCTTTAAGCTTCAAAACCTTTCCTTGCAGTGATATTTTTAGAGTAGCAGAATCAGAAAATGGAGGATGAAAACAGCTGGATTTCTTTGTTCGCTTGCAATGTCACGGTGGTGAGATGTGAGCCCCAAAGAGAGCACTGTGTGGTCAGCAAAGTCTGCAAGGGACCGAACTGCAGTGGTCGTGGCTGGCCTAAGTGGGGTATGATGCATGGAGCGCCCCGTGATGGGCAGAGAAAACAAAGGTATTTTTTTGATTCCTGGAGTGCTTATTTAAACCTGAAAAGAGGGATGGGGGGGGGAAATATGGTCCAATAGAAAAGAAAAACTAAAAGCAAACTTTTCCTACCTGCTACCGACTTGCCTGTTTTATACGTGTGGTGGGTCTTTAGGAAAAAATGCAAATTAGAACGTAAATTAATTAGAAGAATAGCTAGATGAGCAGCTTGAAATAACCCATGAAATAAAGGGAAACATGAGCAGACTAGAAGGTGTTTTCAGAAAAAAAGACTAGAGTGGAAGGGATCCCTAGGAGGGGGAACCAGTCTCTCCATTAGAAAAAGGAGGATCCTTCTCATTTAGGAGGAGAAGGAGATGAATGACCTCCACAAACAGAAACATAAACCAGTCAGACTTAATGTCATCAATACCACTCCTTCTGTCACCACAGGTCACCAAGGGTCTCAAATTTTAGTTGTCCCTTTGGTCAAGGTTTATGTATTCTCAGTTAATATTGCTAATTTAAAACCTATATATAGCAAGTGAAGGTGAAAGTCCTGTCATCTTGGCTGGGAACGAGGGAAGGCGGAACTTTATTCGCATTAGTGGGAAGTTGTTCATAGCGGAGACCGGTAATGTACATTGCTTGTTTACTTGTCTGTCTAAAAATAAGACTGAAGGCACAGCAAAGCGCACATGCTCTCTCCAGAACCTCACCTCTGTGCAGGCAAAGCTGCTGCACTGGGATAAGCTGTTCCCGTGTCCAGAGGGAGCTACTGATCTGAAGAAACAAAAGACAGTGTTCCCGCTGAAGGCTTTGTATTCTGAGATGGATGAGTGTTTATCTGTCAAAAGGAAACCAGGACCTCCAAAAGAACAGGGACTTTTTTTTGAAGCTATTTTGCTCCTTGGAGTGAGGAAAATTAACTCCAAAAATAGCTTTTTATAGAACATTACTTATGAGCTGGGCGCTTGTAACTCAACTTTGTCCTTTGAGATAAAGGCTGTGGCTATTGCCATTTGCTTGGTGTTTTACAGAATGAATCATGTTTCCTCCCTCGGGATTCATTGCAAATGCAAAGCACTTCTGAGACTTATCATGGTGCCTGGGAGTCCTTTAAAATCCTGAGGAGGAGGGCTGCACTGAAAATGCAATGTATTATGAAGACTCTTTAAAAAATACAATTTCTATAACCAATTTAAACCTTAGGTATCACATTGTACATAGAGTTTTTCCCTTCCCGCCCCCCAAGAAACATAGGGAAATTGGAGTCTAAATCTATTCTTAAAAAAGTTACTAGAGAAAAGTTTGAGAAATTATCAGGCCGAGACAAGTTCAGTATGGTCTCTTGAAGAGGATCCCAACAATGTGATGAGTTCAGCATGGGCTTGTGAGGGTAGCAGGGCCCTTATGGCTGCCTGCTGGTAATGGTTCTGGAGGAGAAATACTGGCAGCCCTGGATGTCACTTGCAAGACTGAGAGCCAAGAAACCATGAGGCTGCACAAGATCCAAAGCTATGTGAGGAGGGGTCCAGGCAGTCCACGTAAAAGTGTAGGCATTTTTTGTCTTATTTGTATTGTTATGTGGCCATGGCAGTAAAAACTCTTAGGAGGGTGGCTCTGCCAGCATCTCAGATGATCTTAAATTAGCTCTCCCCTCCTTTTGACCTAGCGAAACACCGTGAGGAATCCATCTCGCCTGTTAAAATAAATCCACTACAAGTCTGGAYGGGCAAAAGGTAGGAAGATGACCAGCCAACATGGAGGTGGATATAGGGAGCTCCCTGCATCTGAAGGTCAAGGCACACAGACGTTCAGCTCTGCTCTGTTACACGGAGGAAGTGCAGAGTTTTGGCAGGTTCTGACACTACCGTACACAAAAGATTTAGTGTGGGGATCTTATCCCATGCTTTCCAGACAACAAAGGGTACTGAAATTTCACTACAGTAGGAAAGTGCAGCTTATGTGACCAGCTGTTTTTAGTAGGCACCGTGCTTGTATGTGTGTGATCAGCTCACATGTGTGAGCTTCTCCTGATCCTCAAGTACTGATCCTTAAACAAATCTCAGGTGGCTTCCCCAGTCTGGCAATTTGCTGATCAGACTGATTTCCCCAGAGGTCTTGATTAGCTTCATTTTATCTTTTGTGAGGTGTGATTGGCTCTGACATTGGGAGATTTGAACCTGCTTGAAATAATATGGAATAGGGCCTGCTTGTGGAAGAATACAGTATTTAAATCCCAGATACAGCTGTTGTCCACAGAGCTGGCTCAAGTGGTGTTGCTGTGAGCTGGATAACATGATGGTGCTGGAGGAAGGTTCCCAAGCTCTTTGAGTTGAGGCTGTACAGAGACTCAGGGGCAGGAAAGGATGCTTCTCTCTGCTGAACTTCCACACAGCAGACACAAAAGATAAAAACAAAACAAAAACCCCCTCAGCTGTAGCTCAAACTATGGTAGCATTTTTTTTAAGTCAGGGCCTTGTGATGACATCATAAATGGAGTGGACAGGCTGTAGATCCCTCCTGTCAATAGCTCTTCAGCTCTTGCAATTTCATCACGTGGCAGCGAATGCGTAAGGACACTGCCGTATGCAGATCACGACCATATCCAACCCTTTGAAGTCCTGCTGCTCTAACCAACATACAAACAGCAATCTCTGTAATGCAGAACCTAGAAGCATGCAGGAGAAACAAATGCAGCTYATGTGGATCACAGTAACAAGTTTTATATTTAGACTTTCATTTTTGTTTCTGTCAGTCCAGATCCTCTTAACTTCTGCCTGTTATTTCACTGCAGTCAGCCCAAGGGCAAAAGCAGATATTCAAGCTGGTGATCAACCCCTAATGAAGATTAGTGTCCCTGCAGCTGAGCTAGAGCAGTTGCCTGCAAGGACTCAAAGACGTCAAGGTCAGAGGGGACTGCGATGACCTAGCAAGAACATCAGGAGCATCTCTGAAAAAAGTTTGAACAGGGGACCGTGTAATTTGGTGAACAGGACTCAGTGTAATTCTTGGTTAGTTGTATTTATGGTTAACAACCCTTACTAGTGATTCATCTCGACTGGTTTGCCTGTGCTTGTGCATGGCTTTTATTCTGAACACCAGATTTTCTTTGTAAGTAAGTTATCTAGTTGCACTGCCCTGCCTGTGCCGGCAGTTACAATTTTCTTTGTCTTGGTGAGGAGCCTGCCAATAAGAGAGCTATGTAATTCAAACACTAAAAATACTTTTGTTTAAACTTTTTCTTGTCAAATTAACTGGACTAACTTCCTGGTGTACCTCCCTGTCAAGTGTGTTTCTTCAGTGCTTGAATTAACCTCTGTAGGTCTTTTGGGTACTCATCAAAATTTTTGGTGGGTGAGGCATGACAGCAGCAGTGTCAGTTGCTACTAGGGGGTGGAATGTCGAGCTGCCCCATAACCCCTGAACAAAGAAACTGAAACCCCAGATTCACCAGACTGAGTGAGACAGCTTGTTTAACACTTGAAAGTACAAATAATCTGTTTAATAGTAGGTTAATTCAAGTAACTTGCTTTATGTCGTGGTTTAACCCTGGCTGGCAACTAAGCACCACCCAGCCACTCACTCACTCCCCCCAGTGGGACGGGGGAGAGAATCGGAAGGGTAGAAGTGAGAAAACTCGTGGATTGAGATAAAGACAGTTTGATAGGGAAAGCAAAAGCCGCACACACAAGCAAAGCAAAACAAGGAATTCATTCACTACTTCCCAYGGGCAGGCAGGTGTTCAGCCATCTCCAGGAAAGCAGGGCTCCATCACGCGTAACGGTGACTTGGGAAGACAAACGCCATCACTCCAAACGTGTCCCCCCCTTCCTTCTTCTTCCCCCAGCTTTATATGCTGAGCATGACGCCATATGGTGTGGGATGTCCCTTTGGTCAGCTGGGGTCGGCTGTCCTGGCTGTGTCCCCTCCCAGCTTCTTGTGCACCCCCAGCCTGCTGGCTGGTGGGGTGGGGTGAGGAGCAGAAAAGGCCCTGACTCTGTGTAAGCCCTGCTCAGCAGTAACTGAAACATCAACACTGTTTTCAGCACAAATCCAAAACATAGCCCCATACTAGCTACTGTGAAGAAAATTAACTCTATCCSAGCCAAAACCAGCACAGGTTCTCCACCCCTTATTCCATACCATGTTGTGTGGAGTTACTGGGCACCAAAGCCAGCTCAGATCAGGTCACTGCTGCACTTGCACTGCTTCTTGTAAGACTTGTTCTCCATTAGTTCAGGTGGTTCCTGCTATAGTAATTCCTATAGCAATCAACTCAAATAATGGGCTACAACAATTTCAAGGTATTTCCATTACAATCTCCATCCCTGTTCTGCTCCTTAACAGTTTAAAGTTGTATGTGCTTGCTGTAGTCTGTCACTGCCTGGATGATAACATCACAGGACTCCAAGACCTTACAGAATAGGGATAAAAGTAGCACAGGTGGGCTGAATGCCCTGCTGAAGTCTTTCAGGTAGAAGTATTGAAGCCAGAAAAGGTTCCACGTTTTTTTTCAGGCTTTTTTTGTTCTCTCCTCCTACTTAGAAAATGATCAGAGAAATAGAAACGAGATGAGAGGTCAAGACTGAAAGGAAGGGGCATGGGCAGGTTTTTGAAAGGTGGAGGAGGGAAGACAAGGAGTTAAACTTCCAGTGCTGGTTTTCTTCCAGGGTATCAAAGGTATTCTCTGCTTAATTGGAAGAAAAATGCAACTGTGGAAAGGCAGGACAAGTATTAGCATTATATAGGGAAATTTATTTGTGGCAAACACTGGGGCTAGGCTGGCATGAGTCTTGTGGAGGCCTTGGCACAGTGTTTCCTGGGGGAGACACTGCAGTCCTGCGTACAGGAGGGAGGTATCTTTGGTTCACTTGCACTATCCAGTAGCCTTGTATCAGCTGGGCATCCGTTATGGCAACTGACTGCTATGAGAGTGTGGGAAGAGAGCTGTTTTCCTGTTTGCCTTCCACATGGCGCATAGGGTTTGATGATAGAGGATGGGGTATCCATTAATGATAACAGCTTCTGGGAGTCTTAGTCTCATGGACTAATTCTTTTGGACAGCACTGCTTATAAGCTGAAGCCTTAAGGAGCTTATAAATTTCATCTGTGTTCACTTTCAAGAGGGCAGCAATTAAGGCCCAGGTCACCAACTGAAGTGTGATTTGCAGGGAGGAGCACAGACACCTTCACCAGTAACAGTAAGTGCTTTGACTTGGCTTGTCAAACTCTGCTCAGGCCTGACCCATCCAAGCACACGTGACTGAGCGCTCTGATGGGAGTTTGCACATCAGCACATCTCGTCACCTGAAAAGCTGCAAACATTGCTTTTGCTTGGCTGAAGCGCTGCCATGACTTGACTTCTGTAGAGGGTGTTATCATTGGCTTCAGCATCATCTCAACGGGGTCAACCTCATTATTCTGGAAACTCTATATTTTTAATATATTGTTTTATTTTAAATGCAGCAGATTTCCTAGCACTGTGATTCCCCTAACAAGTTATATTTAATCTAGTGGTATGATTCCTGTACGCTGTGTCAATATTACTTGCCTTGCTCCCTGCCATACATAGCTGTCCAGTTTCATATAAGCAAGAAAGAAATTGAGAATAAAATTAGCTAGTGGCCCCAATAAGAGGCAAGTGGTGCGAGACCATTAACTGAAGGAATAGCAGGGCTTGTCTGTCCTTAAAATGCCACAGACTGATAAATGGATGCTGTGGCCAAAAGATGTGCTCACTTAGCCTTTTTGTTTTAATTTAARTTGATGGGTATACAAATAACTAAGCTGTTCTCCATACGCATAGGCGAGGCAAAGTAGCTCTATTAGCGCTCAGGGAGGCTGCTATGCAAGGCGGTCAGCTGCTTCATTTCAGATGGCACGCTCTGTCAACGGCAGTTAGGTGTCGTGTCTGCATCTTTGAAGACAGCTCAATTGCCTGTAATTTCCAAGATGATTTTGTCTGTTGGAAACTATTTTGTTACATCAGAGGCCCCTGGGGCATAGGCAAGCATCGTCAGGAATCAGAAATTAAATAAGAGCTCAAGGAGAAGAAAAAATAAATATGAGCACTGTGATTTGAAGCTGCATCTCCAGATGACAAAGATCTCGAAGGCAAGCAGGATGGTATTCATTCAATGGGGGAGGAGAAAGAGGTTCAAAGTTGATACTGAAACATATGTTAGTAGACAATTATTAATAATTTAGTATTTAGTAATCAATTGCCACCCACTTCCGTACTTTGAAAGCCTCATTTCAACTTGCTCACAATTTCAGCTTCCAAAAATTTAAAGAAACAGCTATTGTGTGCTGGTTCTGTCTCCTGTGATGGAAGAGATGTATCCAAAATGTTAATGACTTGCCTGTGTGTATGGAGATCTTTGCAGACTATTAATACCATACCAGTTATTATTAGTATGTACTTGTTGAAGGTATAGGTATTTGACCTTCTATAGGTTAAAAATGAAGCTGAATTACAAACTCAGCTGGGTTATTGGGAAGGACAGCCAAAACCTTGTCTTCTTCTGTTGGAAGCTATCTTGGCTGTAATTTGAAGAAATTATTCAAGGGACAAAATATGCAATCATACAGTGTTAGTCTGCATCAGCTCTGATGAAAATTGACTGACTTATGAATATTTATGAATGCCTTCTCAAATGTTATCATAAATAATCACTTAAACACTTGTTTAGTTTTCACAGACATGTTGAGACCTGTGCTTTACCTGAGTTTTGATTAAAGAAAATCAGATACAAGCAATATGCAAGAGAATTCTTGCAGGTACTAAAACCAGGTTTTAGTAAAATTAACTTTGTGTTGTGTATGGACTCTTCTTCCCCCTACAGTTTTGTGCAGCTTGTTAGACATTGCTGCTTTGCAAAGGGAGATCCTAAAATACAAGCAAACGCTGTCACTTTTGATGTTCAGTTTGGAAAAAAAGCCATGCTGAGGTTAGTAGCTCTCTAGAGTACCCTGATGTGTTAGTGGGCTGATACTGGCAAGGGGGTTTTAGGCTCCTATCAGAAAGACTGCTTCTGAACTGATCATGAAGGCAGCTTTGGTCAGAAGGGAAAGATTTCTATTACAAAGAGAGGATTTTGTAGATGATAGGTTTGCTAAAATAAGATAATTGCCTCTTTTCTATCTGTAATCAGTGGTGAAAGTGTGATTCATCTTCTCTGTTTTGAATGCTTCTCTGTCACCATTGTGTATAGACTGAGTCTAGAAAACAAACTTGGATTTATATGCCTAACTTCTAGACAGTCTGAGATAGGTGAGATAAACCCTACCTCTCTCCTAGCATAGCACCAGGTTTGTGCAGCACAAGACAAGCTTTTTCTCCTAGGGAGCTGAATCACTGGTATTCCAGCTTCCTCTGTGATATCTATGTAATATAGGCAGACATCTCAGCTGTGGCTTGAGGCTGTCCCATACATCTGCTGCAGCCTTTCCCTTGATCAGGGACTCAGTGGGCTGGGGGCGATGGTCACAGATTAGACTAACCAGTTGTCCCTGGTTGTGTGAGGGGCTTGGAGAGGTGGGAAATGGAAAGTCAGGCTGCCAAACAGATGTGCATGAGGTAACCACAGCCCTAAGAGGATGATGTGAGTAAAACCAAGCATCACTGTCATTGTGTGAATAAACTGAGAAGTCTGTCATTTGTGACAGTGGGTTTTGTAGTAGTAGGAAAGCATGAGGAGGGAGAACTGGTCTGGAAGCCATGACAAGGACAAGAAAATAGGATGCTTCTGAAATTAGTCAACACAGGTGTTATGTTGATTTGGGTCAAAAAGAGATAAAAGGCATGTTTTGATATGCATTACTTACAGGAGGTAAAATCAGTCTGCTTAGTACCAGTTCATGAGTACCAAGTAATGGCTTAAAGCCAATAGCCCTTTCGGGTGGACCTATGTGAAAGCACATTTCTCCAGAGCTCAGAAATTGAATAATTGTCTCATATYAACTTTTCAAGCTGACCTGGAATCACTGGTATCTATCAGGGGAACCTGAGAGAGTAAGCCTATGGTCTGCATTAGCTTTGAATTTTTTTTAGTCTTCAGACTTCTTTTATATAGGGAACATTTAATTAATGAAACAGAAGGAAACAGCAGTGCTCACTTTCATAAGATGATTTTATTTCCAATGTGTTTCATGTTTTATTTCAGTTTGTCAACCTCTTTATTCTTAGCTTTACTTGGAAACAGAATGCACTTATCTTGGAAAAAAACCTCAAACCCTAACTTTCCTTTTTGAAAGGAGGAGAGGGAGAAGTAAGTATCAGGGACTGCAACACTGTTGTGGGTTGGCCATGGCTACCAGCCAAACTCCCACCCAACCACTCTGTCCCTCCCTCCCCTCCTTAACAGGATTGGGGGAGAAAATGGGAAGAACAGGAAGGAGAGAAAAATAATGGTTTGAGATGAAGGCAGGGAGATTATTTGCCAATTACTGTCGCAGGAAAACAGACTCAACTTGGGGAAAATTGATTTAATTTATTGCCAATTAAAATAAAAATGTAACTACTAATTTGGGTAGTGGGAAATAAAAAGGCAAACATTGAGACAACACTGTTCCTTCCCCTTTCCCAGGCTCAACTTCATTTCTTCACCCATGACTCCTCTACTTGCCCGCCACCCCCCCCCCCCCCCCCCAACCCTGAGTAGTGCCATGGGGATGGGGGTTATGGTCAGTATACAATGGTTTCTCTATGGTGCTCCTTCTTTCTCATGCTTTTCCTCTGCTCCAGCATCCATGGGCTTCCCGTGAGTTGCAGCCCTTCAGGAATATCCATCTCCTCCAGCGTGGTCTCCTCCATGGGCTGCAGCATGGATCTCTGCTCTGGCACCTGGAGGACCTTCTCCTCCTTCTCCATCATTTTATTTTTTGCTTCACTTATTTATTTCATACAAGTGGCCCATATACACATTAGATATGGGAAAGGTGCATAATAATGTTATTTACCTCACTGAAGGAATGAAAATAACTTCTACCTCAGCCTTTCTGTGTAATCTCGAGAAAATGGCATGTAATTTTCTTACCAGGTTTAAAGCGTGCATTTAATGCTATACCTTTTGATTGACTCTTGTTGCTACTTCAACAACAAACACCATGATTATTTTTATCTTCTCAGCAGAAAATATGTGAAGTTAAATGGCTGAAGAAAAGTGAAATCTGGAGATGATAACTGTGCTTCCTCAGAGCATAAAGGACTTATTGAATAAACATGCAAAAGACTGATACCGACAAAGTGAATGTATTTTTATGTACAATGCTCTTTTAATCTATGGACCAGCTTCTGAAATACCATTTGTATCATAGCAACTCCCTGTGCACAGGATAGTGGAAGGCTTTTGGGAATTACAAGAACACTTTAAGAGACCACAGTAGTTCCCCCCCAAAATTAAGTGTAGTTAAAAAAAAAAAAAAAGTGGGAATTGGAAGCAATCATCTATAGTAATATGGAATAAATTAATAGATTTTCCTATGCTATTAAAGCATTAATAAGGCCCAGAGGTTAAAGTGTCTCTTCATATGGTTAAATATGTTGCARTTCTAGAACAAATAACAATGACTGAGGACATAAATATTGTGCTTCATGGCATAAGCCAGACTAATACACAGACAAGAAATATTTTACTTTACAAGCATATTATCTAACTGTAGGAATTTTTTGCATTGTAGTTGGAGTCATCTATTGCTGGCTACACCGATGGAGCATAAATCGTGCCTGGAGCTCATCTGTTATGTCTGACCACATCTTTTAAATTCTATACCTCTACACTACTCACTACTGTGTTGCTAAAGTTTTTATGATTTTTAGTCTAGGTTTTATATCTTCAAAGATAAATTAATAGAATATGTATTTTTTATAGTAAAAAKTTGGCATTTCTCCAGTGCTATTTCTGAAGTTGACCCAAGGAAGGCATTGAGATTGTTAATCACCTAAAAGCAAAGACAGCTCTATAGTTAGCATCCATTGAGGAAAGTACTGTTTTACATCCTCTATAAATATTTAATTATCAAAGAAAATAGGATGGAACTGTTATGGTACAAGTGACTTCCTCCATCTGATTACAAAAAGGATTCTCAGTTTGAAGCCTGATCTATTTTAACAATACAAAATATGTTGCCTGGAGCAGCTTATTTCTCAGTTACAATAAAATAACCAAATTTGAATGTTCAAAAGGCATGTTACAAAATTCTAGGAAAGAGTCAAAATGCTCTTCTTGGTTTGCAATGGTTATCTGCTATTTGCAGCACTCTCACTCAAGGTGCTTAAATTTGTTTTCTTTCTTTTAGTTGCATGATTTTGCTCTCATATTTACATTTTACTTGTTACTTTTCTTGTTTATGGCAACTAATTTTGTGAAGTTTTAATGATTTTAGCACTGTGATTTTGTTTTAACAAGTTGGAGTCTATTTCAGCTTAAAAATACTAYGAAAAGTCTATTTATTCAGTCCAAATTTGATGTTTAGAGTTACTTGATAGCATCCTTCTAATATTCACAAAAGAGCAACAGGGCAGATGAGATTACAATTGGAAACTCATCAAAGTAAATTGATCCCTCTCTTGGTCCTGGACATTGCTGTTAGCTGTCTTCAGCTTCAGGAGTAGAAGTGGTGCCTGAGAAAAGGTGTAAGGCTCTTTTTCAGCTGAGACAAGCAATAAAATTAATTCTGCTGGAATGGATGAAAAAAATGATCACCCAGCAGCTAAACCTGAAGAAGAACTAAGTGTAAGTAGGTGAYTTAAACATTCTTGATTTCATACACTTCTTGACACTATTAGATCTCTTATGACCTAATTCTCAAGTATTAAACTTAACATCCCAGTTAGATATGTTATAACTTTCTATTTTATAACTCAGTCTGAAAATGCCAACATATGTTTGTATACCTTCAGGTTGCTAGTAGCATGTATTGTCAGACAACTGAAATAGTGGGAATGTCAGTGTGACAATAGGAGAAGTTTATACTGATGTCATGGCAGCACGTTTTTCCAAAAAGAAATCAATTTCTAGACAAGAAAGGCAACAGTAAAGTAGGTGAAGTGTTTTGCTTTCCCCTGAGAAGATAAAGAAGGGGATTATTGCATGAGCATTAACTCATGACAAAGAAGCAATTAAATAATTCAGTGTATGGTGATAGTCAAATTGCAATTTTAGCTGGAAACTAGTTCTAGAGTGCAAGAACTAAGTTGCAGTAGAGAGGAAAGCTGAATTAACAATTGTGATCCTTATTGAGGGAAGGGAACAGCTTAACTTTGCCTTTGTTTTTCTTACTATAAAGTGTTTACGGTAAACTAATGTAACCTAAGGAAATATTAAAAATGTAGAGCATAGCATTCAATATTCCTATGGATCCTGTGTAGTAGAGAACTTTGCCATGCAAGCCTTGATACATGAAGTGCATTTTTTAAAATAAGATTAGAATTGGGGTAAATGCAATGAAGGCATTAGTTAATTTCAAGTGCATACTTATAGTCCTGTGATGTCAATCTTAAGCAGTCTTTAACAATCCGTGACAGGAACTTTGTATCTAATTTTTAAGAATAAATCGGTCTGGTTATGTCCACAGTTACAAAAATGAATGACATGAGAAAACTTAAGTATAAAATATTCTTGCGAACCTTGTTGAAAGTGGCTCAAGTTTCAGATGTCAGAACTGAGCGTCCATTCAGTTGTCTCAAGCTGTCCTGTTGGACACCTGAGTGTGTAAGGGAACTTTACATGACAGAGCAGAGCTTTAAACAAACAGACAGGCAATTGGGTTTTCATCCTTAAAGATAATTATTTTCCATAAGGTTTTTAAAAAATACAGAAGACAGGCAAATTGAGCCCTTCTTGAGAACATGCAAAACAAGTGCAGTTAATCACCTAGATAGAAGAGAAGACTCAGAAATCTTCCAGTTCACTGTTTTCACATTTTGTTTGAGGAATTTGTAAAGTGTTTTGTGCTTCATAGAAGACTTCCCACTAAAATTCTTGCTGGTAATTGCTGACTGGTGTTTGTCAACACCTCCAGTCATGGAGAACCCACAACTTCCTAAGTCAGCCTCTTGAGAGCTCCCCTCTCACTAGCATCAACACGTTTTTGGAATATTTTTTCTGAATGTTCCTTATTGATGTGGCAATATTATGTAACTTACGTTATAGTTATGATATAAAGAGGAAATTCAAGGGGTTTTATATAGCTTTAATTCTGGTGCAGCTGGGTATCACAGCTATGCCTGTGTTCATACCCAGTGCACTTGAGTGTTAATTAAGGGTATTAATGCCCTGAGTGGTCCAGGAACTCGCCAGCTAACCTCTGCATAGATGAGACTATGAATTGACTTGAGAAAAGGTGATTGAACCTCTCGCTGATCTCACAACAAAGCGTTTGACTGTCACGGGAGCTCTCCAAATGGGAATTCTATGAAGTGCCAGAGATTTCCCCAGGCAGCTCTTGCTGTGCCTGCAGCAACCGATAGACATTATTTGTATGCTTAAATGTGTTGATTATCTCCTGCAGAGGAAAATGCCTAGGGGAGTGTCTGGTTCAAACAGATTTTCCAGAACAGACCAAACTGTAGATAGATAAAATACTTAATAGGAAGTAGAAACTGCTTCTGCAAATGCAGAAATGGTCACATAGTAGTCTTTTGTACCTAGATAAGATAGAAGATATTTTGGATCTAGCTTTAGAAAATCTGGGACTGTACTTCAAAATACACTGTCAAGTGATGACCTTGTCTAGGTCCCATACCAGCAAGACATGTGCTGTGTCCTTCTGTTCACTGGAGGGAACTTCTCAGAGGGAGCTGGACGGAGGATGTCTGTACGCACTCTCCTCATCCTGAAAGGAAGCGGAGACTTTTTTCGGAGGAATGAATGGGTTGAGCCCACTTGCATTGGGAAAGTTCTGGTCTGAGAAGAAAGTGGCTTTTTTTCAAGCTGCAGTGACATTTTGACCATGGGCTGGGAGGAAGCAATAATAGTCTGCATATGCCTGTCTCTTGGTTCTTTAGCAGCAAAATGACAAGCCATAGTATTGGAAAAAGGATTGACTATTTGGATATCACTCTAACCCCTCCATCCCACTTCACACAAAGGGAATGAATGGCTGAACTTGTGTCTGCTTCTGCACCAAACTTGTGTAAGCAGAGCAACTATTTGGGTCATGAGACACCTTGCTAGGCTAGTTACCAAGCTGTTGGTGAAAAGCTGATGCTCTGCAGTACTTGTCTGTGTATATATCTCAGCTGCAGACAGTGCAAGGTAATTCAATGTTGTCTACCTTTTGGGCTAAAGAGGGCTAATTTACACTAACGAGGGATGCAGAAGGATATTGGTATTCATTCAGAYGGTTAATGCTGTGTAGCAGTTTCAYGGTGAGCTGTTATCCTAAGGTACATTGTGTTTTTACATCCTTATGCAATAGGGACTGACTCTGTTATATCAGCAAGTGTCTGGAAGAAAAGGACCTTGCTTTCTGACTGGAGTTTTAAACTGCTACTAAGTTAATTATAGTTGTGTATATGCAGTAACAGACAAATATGTGTGGGAATCTGTGCTAGTCATTGGTCAGTCAATTGCTGTTAGAAATGTTCCACGTTTTTTGTTGTCTTTCACCTTTTTTTAGGTAGCCAACATCTCAGTCCAAATGGTAGCTGCAGAAGATAAGTTGGCCAAGAGGATTCTGGCAAGGGAAAAACACATAAAATTGAAATTGAAGAAAAAAGATAAATTGCTGTGGAATTTTCAAAACAAAATAATTCTCTTTACCCTCATTCTATTCATTTTAGGAGTTGTAACCTGGACATTACTGTGGCTGTTCATTGGTGAGTTGCCAATTTCATACATCACTATCCCCAATAGCACTTTCAGTTGGTTTCAGGATCTCACTTGTCCTGAAGGCTCTTTCTAAAATAAACATGAAACTTGCTTAAGTGGGGGCTGAAAGACTTTTGAGCATCTTTGTTAAGACTTCAGACAGTTGAATTAAGAAGTAATTATAAGAGCAGACATAGCTGCTGGCTTTAGGAAGTGTGACTTTTTATATTGTGTTATGCAAAACATTTTTTTCACTTGTGCTAGCTAATGGCACAGACCCGACAGTTCCTATGAATATGTTTCCTCAAATTTTGACTTCCACTGTGTTTCTTGGCCTGATGAAGGCTAAGTTCTTTGTCTCTCATGCAGAATAGATTTAAAGAAACCAAAGGGGAGTAAAATATAGAAGGCGAATATTTATAAGACCTGGAAAAACACTGGACAGGACAAGAAATTATCACTTCTGTGGAATGTTTCCTTCTTGCTTAATGTGTCTAAGTGGGCAATAAAAGCTATGTTCTCCTCTGTAAACCCCCAATGCTAATATTGTCTAAGATTCCTTAGGGATGCTCCAGAATCTGGATGTTGCTATTGCCTTCGTTGTGCTGGTTCATTTGYATGGTGGTATCTTATCTTGCGTATAGGGAACAGGTGCTCAATTAACTTTCATATTGTGGTACTCATCTAGAACAGTTTGGCTGTGAAAACACAGTATTCATTTGGTAGTCCTTTCCACTGTAAGACTGAATAGATTAATTTGGTTTAGAATTTAATCAGAAAAAGACCCTCACTGTTATTAAAAAACAGTAAAAAATTGGAGGCTAACTGTCTTGTTTCTTGCAGTTCAGGCAGAAAACAAAGATGCATTGTATTTTGTTGGACTGTTTCGTGTTGCCAACATAGAGTTTCTCCCAGAATATAGGCAGAAGGAGTCGAAAGAATTCCTCTCCGTGGCACAGAATGTGCAGCATGTGGTAAGATGAGTGGGCTGCTTGGCTAGCAAAAAGATCAGAGCTGTGAACAAGAGGTGCGACTTTCAGGTGCCATTGAGTCTGCTGTGGTGTTCTTCCCCCCCCCTCCGGAAGGCTATGTACAAAGGGTGGCTATCTGGAGGCAGGAAGGAACTGTGTGAGTGCTTTCAGCTTGCTAATCACAAACTGAGTTTTGAAAAAGTCTGTTTGACTTTTACATTTACTAAAAATTTTACGTATTTCCCCCCACAAATCAGAGTCTATGAATAGAACTCTACGCAAGCCCTTCAAAACTTAATTACCACTTTTGAGACATTAAACCGATGAAGTCTTTTGCATTTAAACTGGTGTCTGCTGCCAGTCTTCTGCCTTAGAGGATCTGTAATTATCCTAGAGCTCTCAAACATATTTACATCTACATGTCCTTCTGATGCCAGGTATTCTAAAGACCATTATTCTTCCCAAACACCTTGCATCAGTCAAAGCAGAAATAGCAATCTGTTGTAGGCAGTTAAGGCTGCTCTAGAGTAGGAAGAGAGGGCTGGTAATCTTGGTTAAGAGCAAATTTTACTTTAAAGACGTTTGGTGTGGGGAGGAAAAAGACATTAATGCCAGGAAATGCAGCACTATCCACATAAGGATTCAAGCAATAGCAAGAAACAGCTAAACAGGTTAAAAACCCAATAATGTCAGACGAAACCAAGAGACTTTTCAATAATTGCTAGGTTTTTGTCATCTTATAATATGAACTCATGTTCCTGTTTTCCAGCTCTATCTTTTTTCCCCCTTCAAAAGACTTGAAAGCAGATAGTCTAGTTTTCCTAGTCCTGCACCTTAATGACTGAAGTGCTCTCAGGCAGGGGTGACAGACAACGAGCACAAGAAGTGTCCTTTCCCCACTCTCCATGGAGCAGCTCTAACCTGCTGTGAGCCCTGTGTCCTGCTCTTGTCCCAGAGCATCCTGCTGTTGTCGCGCGCAGTGGAGAGAGGCAACGGCAGGTGTGAACTGCCAGGGTCACCACCTACRGCTTGAGCGTAGCTTGGAAATTATATTTTTGTCTGTAAACTTTGCCTGAAATCACCGACAGATTTTGCATTGCTGAAACTGCACTTCTTGGTGACATGACTGTTGACTAAAATTGCTAGTAGGGACGTGGGGGATTTGGGTTTTCGTTTGTTTTGCTCCTTGAAACCTTTTGTTAATGGCTCATGGCCCAGAGACCCCCAGAGTGGTAATGGAAGAACCTCTCAGGATAGGCGTCTTTCTCCTTTGATAGTAATATATAAAATCCCTTGTAGCCTAATCTGGAGAAAGATTGGGCTCCACCCATTTTATTCAGGCCCTTAAAATAATTGTTTAATCTTCCTGTGTCAAGCACTAAAAATTAGGGACTAATATTAATGTGATTTTTACAGCCTTTACTTCAAAATAATGCTTGTTACAGTCCCTTGGGCATTAATTTTAACCATTAAGCAGCAGGATGAGGTCTGAACAGCTTGAGGTACATGCCACCTTGTGGCTTTAGAAGTGTGCTTCTTTGAACAAGAGGAATGAAGGTTATTGTCACACTGGTATCATCACACACATACAAAGAACTGGTGGAATTGAGAGCTTGCTTTCCCCAAAGGCAGTCCCGCAGTATGAAATGAGCAGAGTTTTTCCTTCTCCACATATATTACACTGCGTATTGGAAAGAAATATGTTAATATGAAGCCATTAGTGGATAAAATAGACACAAACTGAATTGAAATGCAAGAAAATTCCACAGAAACATTAGAAAAAACTGTTTAACTGTGAAGGTGATCAAACACTGGAGCAGGTTGTCCAAAGAGGCTGTGGAGTTTCCATTCTTGGAGATATTCAGCTGGACGTGGCCCTGAGCAACCTGGTGTAATTGATCCTGCTTTGAGCAGAGGGGTTGGACTAGATGCTCTCCAGAGGCCCCTTCCAATCTCAGTCTTTCTGTGATTCTGTGGAAAAAGCTCTCATATGTGCTGTTAACTGCATCTTAGTTCCAACACACAAAATGTTACGAGTACGTGCTTATTTCTTGAAGACTGGCCCTAAGTTTCAGCATCAGGATAGGGAAGCCCTCTGTGTTTGGGATTTGTTGGGCAAAGAATGTGCATTCTTCTCAAAACTCAGGTATTTGGAAAAAAACATTGCTGTACGCATCAGCTGGCCATGGGCAGAAGATTTGATGTTTCCTGGGAATATTAGTCTTGTTGTGGGTGCATTGCAGAACTGGTCTGTTCATGTCTGCTGCTCTGCCTAGCTTGGTTGCTGTATGTCTGGAAATGTGTGCAGACTGCATATTCTTGGTGGAAAAGAGGATGTTCCTAGGAAAGCCTAGGCATATAACATCTCTAGGCATGGCTGATTTTCAGAAATGCTAAATCTTCATTGGCTTAATATTTTCTCTTTCAGATGAACTTGGTCTACACAACCTCTTCTTTCTCCAAATTTTATAAGCAGTCCACAGTTTCAGAAGTCAGGTAAAACTGTTGTTGATGTAATTGTATATTTCTGCTGGGTAGTATATAATGTAATGAGCCCACAAGAGAAACCTGGTTTTGGTGGTTATGATTTAATCTCTTTGCTATGCACTTGTACTGGTAGCAAAATACGTTTATAACCTGTACCAATTCATTTCACAAAAGTAAGGGCAAACTAAAGTCATATAAGCAGTTCCTTGTCTGCCAGGAGTATAATTTAAGGTAAACAGAAATAATATCCCTAAAGAGGTTTGGTGATGCTTTGGCTGATAGGTCACACAGAAGTTTAACCACTTAAACATGCTGTTAGAGCACAACTCTGTATTAGTGACCAAGTTGCCCATATTTTATAAGTAATGTTATTGGTTTAAAACTGTTTTCTACTGACAGAAGAAGGGGAAAAATCCCTATACTGCAATAAAGTACATTTACTCTTAATATTATGTATGCAACTAATGCTAGAGAATTAGTTATTCCAATTCAATGATCTGTAGGAGATAATCCAGCTCTAATTAAAGTAGATAAAATGATTTCCATAGATCTTAAAAGTCAGGAACCCTCAGGAAGTCAGCCTAGTGAAGATCCCCAATCAGGTGTGAGGGGTGCGTTTTGGCATTTTGGGCTTTTTTAAATTATTTTTTTATTTTTTAGGAGAGAAAATACATTCAGTGTGACAAAGCAACAAGGCAAGGCAGAAATAAGCCATACTCTTCTAAATTTGTACTTCAGAAGTTTGTGTTGAGAGTCTAGTCTTCAGAAGACTTTTAGCATAATGGTAATCTGTAGGACCTTTTTATTTCAGTAACAACAACAATGGAGGCCTCCTTATTCATTTCTGGATCGTATTTGTGGTACCACAGGCAAAAGGCCAAGTACTGTGTGAGGATTGTGTRGCTGCCATTTTAAAGGATTCCATTCAGACAAGTATCATTAACCGGACCTCTGTGGGAAGTCTTGAGGGCCTTGCGGTCGACATGGACTCCATTGTACTAAGTGGTTAGTATTAGCACATACCCATATCCTTGTGGAAACACTTCGTTAAGCAAACATTTTTATCTTGGAGTAGCAAATTCTATAAATAAAGCAAAATCTTTATCCAGCATCTTTAGCTTCTAATACTAAAATTATTATAGAAAAAAAAAAAAAGGAAAAGGAAAAACAAAACCACATTTGAGGTCAAACCAAGGTACAAAGTACCCCTGTGAACACCGGTTGCAAAACTTCCTTTACTTGGAGTGCTTATGTTCAAATTCAGGAGCTAAGCCTGACACCTTGTAGCCAGCTCAGAATTGGGTTAGTATAAAAGTATACTTTACATATAAAAATATATTTTTATATACTTTTTATATAAAAGTATACTTTGAAAGTATAGAAATATGAAGGATTAAGGTTTCCACATGGATCAAACTTTAGCCCCTCCATTGAAAATGAGACTCTTGTCACCCCTTTATTAAAGATTAATAAACTGATTATAAAGCTGCCCATTCATTAAACAACTTCTGTGCCATTCCTGTCTGGGGAACAAGTATCTGTTTAGCTACAAAATATTGTATGATTTTCAGCTCTATGAACAAAGGACAGAACAAGCTTCATTCAACAACTGTCAGACTGAAAGCTGAAAAAGAYTGTGGCCAAGGGTGAGAAAATGACCTCCTGGGTACCTCTGTCTTAGTCCTTCAATTAAATTTGACTGCTTAATTGACATGTAGTCTCTTCTTGCCTCAGGCGCTAAGATGTCTGGGGACATGATACCTCCAAAGCTGCTTGCAGAATTTGCAGAAATGAAGGGGGCTTGGGTAGCCTCCCTTGTTGAGATAGCTGTTTCATCCCATGTGTTTAGTGTTATGATTAAAGAAGTGTGATTGAATTAAACTGAATTATGGAAATCGAATTCTGGATTTGGGCAAATGAGAAGACTCACACAACTCTTTTTCTGTGCAGCAGGTCTTCGGTCAGATTATTGGTCGACAACGGGAACAGGTAATTCACCATTTTGGCAGTTTCCTGGCAGAGGAAAAGTGGAGAACAAAACTTTTAGTTCACGTCTTAGACTCAAAGATACTGTTCAGTGTTAATTTAAGAGGGTTAAATTCACCGTTGGCATTTATGTCCTGACTTGCTRTAAGAGTGACCAAGAGTCTTGTATGTGACAAATACAGAAACTATCTGCCTTTAGTGTGACTGGTAAATTTTTCAGATGTATATCTGGTGGCATGGTAGGAAATCAACTCGGTTAGTTGTTTGCTATTCACTCTGTGTTGAAGAGAAGATTAAACTTTTCTAAACTGGGCAGTACTAACTTTAAATCTATTTATTGGCTTTTGAGATAAACAGCAGCAATGCTTTTGTCCATTCTTTATCCTCCTTTACTCCCTTTTCTCCAAGGTTAATGACGAGTTTTTCTTTTGAATGAATTCCCTAACAGAAATTAGTTTAAGCAGTTCAGTTTTGCCAGGGTTATGGGTGAGACTACTTATATACCTGATTTGGTTTCATGTTGTAAACCTCCCAGWAGGGTTCTTTGGCACTGTGCAGAGACTTCACAAGCAGTTTAAAAGTACAGCGCATCTATGGTCATTAGTATGTGGAGTAGGTACCTAGAAAAAATGTGCTACCAGGCTAGACAATAGTATGCTAACCACCTTTGATGCAGACACCTGATAAGTCTGTTGGGCCAGTAGTTGTCAAGCAGGTAGGGATGTGTTGGCCTCCCTTGTCCCTTGACACAGGCTTAGTTTTTCTCTTGTGAAGTTGCATTCTTTCAGGTTTTTTAAAGGCTTTATACCTTTCCGTGTCTGTATTTGTCTTTTTCTGAGACATTAACTTGTACTATTTCAAGAGTTACATTTCTATCTGTGATTTCCACTTCTGTTATCTTGCAAGGTTTTAGCTTGCATACTTTCTCAGAATTCAACAATTACTTTTGTCAGTGCAGCCAAGTCAAGGTCTCCTAGTATTGCTGTCCACAGGTGGACTTTGGGTCACAGACCCTGGGCCATGGTTTGCAATGCTTAGATTGATATCAGCCCATAATTTCTCAAAATACAAGTCGTTTGCTACAGTATTCATTTTCTCAAAACCTTTTCTGACTTAAACTGCAAAGTATAACAATATCAGTCTTTGTCACATCTCCTTACATGCATTTTAATTATATAAAAGAATTTTGTGTATTGGTGCTTACTTGTATAGCAATATCACCTCCCAGTTCAGTGTTCCAGGGCAGAGGAATTAGTACAGTCAGATCTTATGTTTCAATTTRTTCCAGAGTGCACTCCCTAAAGGAGAAGAAAATAAGAACAGTGCAATACAAATATTGATTCTAAGGCTTTTTTAGGACTTATATGGTATATTTCACACAAAGGGAGAAGGATGACCTGCCATATTCTAGATATCTTTCAGAGACTTACAATGTAGTCAACCACAGGTGGCAACTGGTATCTATGAGAAGTGTAGTGCTGGTGTGCAATAAAGTTGCAGAGGAACAACAACATGGATTGCCACAGGAGTTGAGAAAGTCTTATATTGGTGGAATTTAATTTCTTGGGGTGCCTTGAGTGTGTCCACTTAGGACTATAGAATATGGTGCAGAGGTTAAAGTGTTAATGCAGCAGCATACAAGGAAGGTGCATCASCTGGTTGTATTTTGAGATCAACGTTGTTACTCTGGCATGAAGCTGCACCTAGTTATTAGTTAAGGCATAGCACTGGAGTGGAGTTTTACTGAAGAATGGGTTGGAGAAGGGACTTGTCACTCACATCAGCTGAATCTCTACTTGCATTGCCATGGCATCTGGCTATGCAGGGTCTGCCTGGGTAAAGACTGTATCCAGCTTTGGTTTCAAACTGGTATGCTTGCATTACTTCTAGTTCCAGAGCCAGCTCTGAAGCCTCTGCACCATGCTCCTCCCCAGCAGTGAGCTCGTCACATTAACTACTTAGTAGAAATAATGGTAGTCACATATTTCTAAACATTATGATCAAAGCTGGCTTTGTTAGGAGTGAGTAAATAAGCACAAATAACTATTAYAAAAAAGAATGCTATCGGGAAGAGATAAGAACAAGAAGAAAGAAGGAAGAACAATGGCTCAACCAAAGCTTTAATAGTTATAACTGTAACTCAGTTGAATGGTATGTGACCCTTACAGATTGTTCGTGAACATTCATAGCATTAGTTTTAAGACTGTAAATTAGAAGTGGAAGTCAGACAAAGCCTGCCACTTCCTGTCTTGATTAGCTGCTGTTTAAAAGGCCAACATTTAATTTGAGTCAACAACTGGTAGTGAACTTTTGCAGTGCTCTAATTGGTGTTCCATGAAGGTAACTATTTCAGAGACTTGTCTTTTTAATAGGCAGAAATTAATGCAAATATTTACTTTGGATCTTATTCTCCCTAATTTGCATTTTCCTCTTTCTCATCTTTCAGAGAGCTATGTTAAGAGTTTTAGATATGACCAAACAAAAAAATCCCTAAGCTTTTTGTTGAATGGGAGCTGCAATATTGAATTGAAATAAAGACCTCAATATGTTTGACTTGAAAACAACAATTGTTTCCGCTTAATTGGAAATCTGGATGCAAGTAGGGTAATTTTCTGGTGATTCTTATCTAAATTATGGCACAGTCTTTTTTACTTTTTCTTTTTTTTTAAATAAACGTGTTTTGTAGGCTAGGCTGTATTGTTTACATTTCACGGTACTTCCATTTCTAACAGTGACTTTTAATGCTGTAAAAGTTTTCAAGACTTGACAGGACAAACTCCTGGTCTGAATTGATTTTGAACCTGCTTTGAGCAGGACGTTGAACAAGAAAGGTCCTAGCATCCCTTCCAGCCTGAATAAACTGGTGAATCTGAATTTACTGGTAGCACTTACAGCTCATTTCACAATAAAACATTGAGAAGCCTCGTTGTTTGAACAATAATCTAAAAAATCCAGAGTAACACAAAAATGTAGCTTGATTTTTATTGTTTTTATTTTATTTATTATAAATATCCTAATATCTATAGGGGCGAGCAGTTAATTTCTGCCTTGATGAACATTTTCCAGTGAACAACTATTTGATTTAAGTATTTTATCCTCTGGGAGCTCTACAGATCTTTGTTAACTGCGAATGCTGTTGTACAAAATGGCGGTGCTTTTGTGAAAATACCCGACAGGGACTTATTTACAGCACTGTTTGCAATGTTCTGTAGTTTTATGAATAGACATTTCCTTGACCACAGACTTGTAACTAAGATGCAAAGAGTGGCATAGACTACTTTGTTTTCATGTTTAGTGATGCTTTTGTATGTTGTTTTAGTTTAAAATTATTTTTAGGATTTTTTTTTTTGTACTTCATGAGGATTTAACAGTTTTGTAGTGAGTGTCTAGTATTGAAAATGTGACTTTTCCACAGGAACAAATTGTATGTATGATCTGTATGCTGATCATCTACATGAGCACTTTCCTCTGGATATCCATGCTACCTCAGGGGGAACGATCTGCTATTTTAAGCTGATTGCATCAGTGGGCCATCTTATTCGTCTTTCAATAGTATCCCTTCAGATTGAAGCAGATAACTGCATCACTGACTCGTTAACCATTTATGACTCTCTGATGCCAATCAAACATAAGATACTGTACCGGTGAGTATAAATTTTCATTGAGAATTCATTGACAATCATTTGTTGGGTTTTTTTTCTGTAGATTTGTCGACTGCATTTTTGGTGGGTTTTGGTTTGTTTTGTTAAAAATACTCTGATCTTCATGCATTATGCACACAACACCTGTCAAAATACTTCTTTTTTTTTTTTTTTTACAAAACTGGAAAAGTAGATCTTGCTAATAAAAGAAACAGTTAAATATTCTTTAAATTCTTCTTTATTCTTCAACTGGAGTGCATCTTCACCTAGCTGTAGAACTATGAGAAGTTCACACATTACTGGGTGGAATTTTCTGTTTCTTATCAGGAAACAGATGCTAACTGAAAGAAAATATCAAAATTTCCTCCCTTAAGCAAACTCTTCTTCCATATGAAGATTAGTGCTCTTCATATGAAGACTGAAGTTCTAAAACTGAGTCTCGTGATTCTTTGGATACTTACCACCACTCACCAGCTCAGTGCTTTTTTTAGCTGCTCTATTTGAGTAGTTCAGAGGGTTATTAAAATCTAGAGTTGAAGCTCTGATAGGTTGAGGGATGTGGACTATTTTTTTTTTTAAATTTTTTTTCTTTTCTTTTTGTCTCTTTAATGATCCAGTAGGCTTGTTTAGGGATTTTTTAGTTGAAATCCCTGGTAACTAGTTCCACAGGGCTCTGTCATACCAAAAGGTGAAGACAGCACCTCCCTCAAGCAGATGAAGAGCTCAGTCTTTTGACCCCTGAAATCCTTTCTCTGGCCTGTCACTATGTGTATAAGCCTCAAAAAAGAGCATTGGCTTTTCAGTCCTCTTYGAGAGCTGTCCTCTAGTAATCTGAATCACTCACTGACTTCTTTATAAAACAGCAGATGGTGTTCACTTAATTGTTAGTATCTGTAAAGGACTGAGGATATCTGCTAGGTAACGCATATGGAAAGTAATATTTTTTTTTTATGAGACTAGTTGATTGGCTCAGGTTCTTAACTTTCTGACTTGAAGAATAACTTGCTTGTCTTTCTCACTCCCCAACCCCAAGCTAAATCTGTTGGGTCTAATAAGAAATTTTTTCTCTTTCTACAAGCCTTCCTTTACTATTGGCTTCATTCATTTTTGCTTGGAGTGAAGGCTGAAAGTCAGTATTATCTCCTAGAGCTAACCATTCCATCTTTCTTTTCATGTTTGCAATTTCTTTCTTTTTTTGTAAGAAGTGACTTTCCAATACTGAGTTCCTAACTGGCCTTGTAACAGATACTTTTGTGTTTAAGAGCATGGAGTTTTTACTAGGCTTTGAAGTAGGTAAGCTCTGCACCAGTGGAAAATTTACGCACAGAGTGAGAGAAATGTGTTGGGTTTTTGTTCGTTTGTTTTTTACCGAGTGCTTATGTCTGTACTCTCCTTTCTTCCCCCTCAGAGTTTGTGAACCAGCTGATTCATTGGTGTCACTTGTGTCCACAAATAATCTCATGCTGGTCATGTTTAAGGCAGCACAAATAAAGGAACAGAAGGAATTCCATGGCTATTTTGAGGTCATTACACAAGAAAGTAGGTTTGTTCTGTGTTTGGAAATGTATTTATTGCATTGCTTCTGTCTAAGAACCCAAGTGGCTGTCATGTTCCTGACTATGGATAAATGACTCTGGTATCTCAGTTTCTTTTTTTCTACATGCCTGTCTCTCTCCGTCATCTCCTCTGCATTAGTGAGTGCCTGCATTCCTCTTGATTAATTTAATCTGTGCAGATTAGCTGTCCTTAAGTGAAATATGAAGGGAGAAGGCTGAAACCGGTACTGACTGAATTCAGTTGGTCAGAACTGCAATGTGCCAGTAGGTGGAGTTATTATTCCAGGTGTAGCACTGCTGTGGCCYCTGCTCTGGTTTGAGACGCAGTGATGATGTTAAAGGTGGGAGGAGTTCAGCACTAAAAACAACTTTCAGAAAATAAAACTTCAGTAGCTTTGTCTGCATTTTCTGTCGGTCCCTGCCTCCTCATTAACACAAACGAGTCAGTTATGTTTGTGTGTCAAGTCCATAATCTGCTTTTTATTACTATAAGCTTTGAGAAGTGGTTAGATCATAATCACAAATAGTACAAGGAACATCACGCTAGTAGCACAAGGAGAAAAAACTAACACAATTCAATGCAAGGAAATTCAAGCCGCTCAAAAGGATGCTGCATACTTTCCATGTTGAGAGTAATTAAGCATTAAAATACCATCATAAAAGCATGTGATAAATTCTCTATTATAAGTAACTTTAAATTCAGGGCTGTTATTTTTATTTGTTTGGTTGGTTTAAATTCAGGGCTGGGTTTTCTTTGTTGGCTTCTCTGTGTGTTTTGTTTTTAATGAATTCTCTAAATCCATTGAGCAGTCATAAAAGGAAGTTCTGGCTTCCATGAGGCTGATTAGATTAGCACGTTGTCCACTTCTCTTCTAACTGGCTGCGTTTTAAGACTAGTGATCCTCATGTACTACTGCAGTGTGGATGTATTGATGTGCAACACTGTTCACTGAGACTTGTTTGCAGAACTGCCTTCAGTGAAATAACCAATATAAAACTTCACAATGTTTTCTCCTGGTCCTGCAGAGCCCAGCAAGCATTCCTAGATTTTTACGTCCCTTGTCTGTCTGTCTGCATCATTGGGAAGGGTATTTTTTTAGAGCTTGAAGCCAGATAAATATAATTCCTAATCTGCCCTGTTTTGCAGTGGAAGACTTCTGATAAATTGGATGCTTATCCCACCGAATAGCTTTACTGGAAATATATTAATTAAGGTTTACCAACTTTTGCCTCCTTTTTTTCCCTAGGGTGTGTAAAAGCAATAGCGACAAAAGAGAAAATTGGCTATGAAGGGAGAATCACAAGTCCCTATTACCCAAGCTATTATCCTCCAAAATGTCTTTGTGTGTGGAACTTCCAGGTAACATGAATCTCTTTCTCTCTTAGGCACTGTTGTGTGTTTTGGGCACACAGAACCTGCAAGTATAGCAGAAACAGTTGTGTAGGGAGTAACCCGCATCCTTACAGATGTGGCAGTTTATAGAAATTAYATAACTGAATAGCTGGCTGTGCTAAGGATTTTTGTGTTGGGTTTCTTCTCTTTTTCTGTGCACTTATTCTTAACACAGAGAACATAATTCCTAAGCTGTCCTATTATAAAGGTGAAGACCTGAGATATGTTTTGATATTTAGGCTGCAGAATTGCTTCATGGCAGAGAATGTAAGACTTCACTGTTTTTAATTCCCCTCTTCCCACCCCCAAAAATTTGGAAAAAAAGTATGGACAAAAGAGTCCTCTAACCTAGTTATTACTGCCACTTCTCTGATATCTCTACTCAGTCTATTTTGTTATGCTTAAGTAATTGAATTTTTGTCTCCTAAAATGTTCTGTCCTATCAGCATAATCCTACAGACTGCTTTTTCTTGGTATCCTTTTTCTGCATCTTTTCAGGTACTTCCCTGAAAGCAAATGACCAAGAATTTACATCTGTTTACAATAGTTTTGTCATGCCTTGTCTGATGACATAAGTATTTCCCTATTGATGCTGCTAAAATACGATCTTTGACTTATGGTTTGTCCTTTGTGTTTTCCTCTCTAAAGAATCTGGCAATGAATACAATGCAGTCCACTGGTTACCCATCTTTCTGCTTATGCTACTCATGTCTGGTTAAGCTAGTGGTTGCCCACGTTGAATCACAGCAATCTGAAAGGAGTCCAGCTACCCATGACCTGCAGCCTCTTCCTCTTCTAGGAAACTAAGGCGATTACTTTTTGCTAAACTTCAGGTCTTCAATTCACCCTGGACTTCTGAGGGAAAAGTTTCTGGACACTTAACATGGGCAACGCCCAAGACTTATTTCTCAAAACAGTTCAATTTCCCAGTAGTTCAATGCTGAAACTTCCCTCATTTTCCAAATCGTGTTTTCTGTAAGAGAGAAGCAGAAAAATCTCCATTTCTGGATTCTTGTCCTGAACCAGCCCTTGTTTTTAAAGGAACATTGCCTTGTCTTGCAAAAAGGTTCTGTTCCTCTTAATAAAGGAAATTCTAAGTAATTATGAACCCTCGTGATACTGCCGGGCTTAAAAATCTTTCATAAAATGCTAAAGAATGCTTGGCTGAGCAGGTGCTAGCAGAAGACTACAATATTGTGGTAGAAATAGCTCCTAGCATTACAAAGGTGACACAGGTATTCAGTGCAGTATCTTAGCTAACAATCTGCTGGGGCTGTGTCTCTCTACACAAGTAAATTTGGATGTGTTTGAGTGTTTTGATCTTGATACAAAAGCTGCTTTCTGTGGCCAGTGGCTTTTTGAAGATGAAAGGACTGTTRGCTAGAGGGGGAGAAAGCCTGCAGCTGTGGTGGGGCTTTGCCAACCCTTGCTTTTACTCAAGACTGAATAGCTGGCAGGTGCCTCAAGTGCTGGCTGTTGAGCTGGCGAAGTCAGCACAGCTCCCAGAGCGTGGCATTGCCAAGCATCGTAATTGCTGAGATAAGTCTAAAGACTTTCATGTACTATGTCCACAAAAGGAAAATGAAGACTGCTTGCACTGTCTGTCTTGCTCACAACAGACTCCACGGAAGAGCCTTGGTATAGCTCTGAAGTTTCATAACTATACCATCAATGAGAAGAATATTAAAGGCTGTGAGCGAGGATGGTGGAAAATTAATGAACACATGTAAGTACTTCTGCATGGATAATTAAACTAATATTACCAAAATAAACCTTCCCATCACTAYTGCAGCTCACTCAGAGAGCCCCCAGAAAGGCAGAGATACTTCACTGGTGTCTTTTACCATTCTTTCACTTTGACTGATGATGTAGCTGAATCTTTGTAAAACATATATACATATTAAAAATTTTTCTAATGAAAAAGTACCAGAAAGATGAAAACAAGAGCGTTTGGTACTCTCTGGAAAGAAAGAAATGGGAAGAGTTGGGTGAAGGCAGATATCCTGTGAATCCTGAAATAATTCTGTGTTTTCTGGGATCATCGAACAAGGTCTGTTAAAACCCGTTTAAGTGTAACTTAATTCTGTGATTGCTCACGAGGACACTGAACCTGATTAACTTCTCAGTGAAAGCTATTACAATGAGATTATTGGGAACAGAAAAATAATTGCTTCCACATTCCAGTCACTGGCTCTTGAAAGAGAAACCGCACAGATTGGCTGCCAAGGTACCACTGTATTTCTTGACTATTTTTTATTAAAATATTGCTGCTATTTTTTTATTAAAACACTGCTGCTTTCCCAAGCACATTGTCCACCGATTTTTTCCTCAATTTTTTAAGTCATCTTTCAATCACTGGATGATGAGACAAGATTAGATTTAGGATGTTGGAATTTTTAAATTGTTTTTTTAAAACTTTGTTCAAATGGAAACCTCAGTAAGATCAGACTTGAAACTGAGTTTCTGAACTCACTACTGAAACTAATCAAAGTCAGTCAGGCCTTTAAGAGTGTAACTGAAAGAATTACAGAGAGGAGAAAAAACTTTCTCTATTCTTTGGTGCCATGTTGTACTTCTATAGAGAAAATTCAGTTTGTCTGAAGCTCCTAAAATTGTGCCTTCATGGGAATTAGTTGCTGAACTAGATGGGCACATAAAAACACCAGTCAAAACAGACAACATTTGGTGTGTTTGTGAGGTTTTTTGGTGTTCTTTTTATGACGCAATTGGAAGGATTTGAGATATTAGGGATGGCTGAGATATGAATCAAATAAAGGCAAAATCTGGAGGAAAAAAACATGGTGGGTTCATATTATAAGGATTCACTATATGAAAGAGCAGCTTTTAAATAAGCCTACCAAGCATACATTCCACAGAATCAAATGTCAGAGTATGACCCTTAGAAATGCACTCGGGGTTACTTTTGAAGTACTGCACAAGAACGCACGCTCCTGATTTCTGTTGCAAGTTGCTGATGATATAAGTAGACCAAGACAAGTTTTCCTTTGAAAGTGTCTTTTTCACTGAAAATAAGGCTTTTGAGCCTCTATGATTTTCTGTTCTATGTCTATTTTCCAGGGAAAAAAATATGATTTAAAGCACAAAACATTTTGATATTTGATTTTTTTGTTTTCCCCAAATTTTTATGGTTAATGAAATGGGAAGGGGGGGGGGGGGGGAAGCAGGAATCCACCTTTTCAGCTTCCTTCAGTTGCAGCTTATAACATGCATATTCTTAGGTAAAAAGGGTTAAGAAGCTACAGGAGACTGATCTTGGTCTTCTCCTACAGGTGCAGGTAAGGTTCCTTCAAACCTCTAGGGACAACTTTATCTAACCAGAGACACTGAACGCAACCATGCAGTTCTTCCTTGTCTTTCTTCCAGTGGACGTGCAAATGTTCCCCTACCTAGTCAGAGCTGATGACCAGCATTTTGGGGAATTGGGGTACTGTTTCAGATTTTGGTTCTTAACTAAAGTATGGCAGCTGACTGTATTGATGAATTTCAGTGATGTTGACATTTAAATTGTAAGTAAGGCAATTTTGATGTGAAGGCTGCTCTCAAACTCCACTGAACCCTTTTAGGTACTGCGGTTATTATGTTGATCACCAAACAATCTTCCACATCGCAAGTTCTGCTGTCAACATCGAGCTTCAGTGCAGTTCGAAGGTCTCAGAGAAGCCACTTCTGGTGGAGTATGGCAGCTATAACATCAGCCAGCGTAAGATGGATTTTATCTTTTTCAACCCATCTTTGCGTTTCAGACCTGTGAAACAGGATTTTTCAGGTCCAGTAGGACTTAATTAGGTTTACGCAGGAAATTCTCGTTGGGTTTTTCTTTATTTTCTTTTCTAATCTTACTAAGTCAGGTGACTAGCAAACAGAAAGCCTTTCCTAGCTCACCAAAGCTATGCAACTAAGGTTTGTGGGCATGTGCAGCACGCTCTGGTTTCCTGACGCACACAGTCTGCTCTCTTCTGCACAGTCCTTAAAGCTYCCTGCGTGGCTATGGCCATGGTGCAGTCAACTGAAGTCTGCTGTTCCTGTTTGTTTTCATCCCCAAGGTTTTGTTTGCAATGTTTTTATTACTACGAAGACTTCCAGGTAATGAACAGAGAGTACCAAATAACCAACTGCTTATTCCAGTGTTTCCATCAGTTTAAATACTTCGTGTGCAAGCAGAAATCTGAGCTGAAAAAACATCTCAAAAAGTTGATAAAATAGTCTACCGACTGTGAGTTTTTTCAAGACCTGAAACAGACAACTGTTTACTGATACTTTTTCCCATGTTAATCTTACATATTCATGCTGTTAAAGTAGTAGAGAAGCAATGGTTTCTAGTCATAGTCTACTTGTCACATTAGAGCAATTTTATGCATTGCATATATGTGGACTATGTAAAAAGATAGTAACATCATGATTTTATTTTAAAAGGCAAGCATTTATGTAATTCATAAATCACCTCTATACAAGTTACTAACCGAAGTTGCAAAGTGCTGCAAATTTTGGTTAGTGAAAGTGAGACTGTCCTTTAAAAGACGATGGCATTCTAAGCTGTCTTGTGTTGCACCATAAAACACTGGCTGATTTGGTCCAGTCCTAGTGCAGAGCCTGCGCTACATATTGCAGTAACAGCTGAACTGGGACTTTAGAGATGTTTTTTCTTCTTTTTTAAATCCCAGTTTTCAACATCTGAACTCAATTTAAGTGCTGGCAATACATACAGACTATTAAATTTAGATCAACTTTATCATTCCTTGGAACAGCTTAGTGACTGTAAATTGAAATGAGCTGGCAATATTTGGGAAAAGGAAACTTTTAAGTTGGGTTTTGTTATTGTTTTGTTTGTGGTTTATTTTTTTTTCCTCCAGCATGTCCACCTGGACATTTCAAGTGTTCTACTGGCTTATGCATCCAGCAGATGCAGCGCTGTGATGGGATAAACAACTGTTTTGATGAAAGCGATGAACTCTTTTGTGGTTTGTATTTACTTACTAGAGATCTTGACTGGAAAACTCAATTAATGTATTCTCTAGTCCTAGAAGGGAGCTGAAACAAGGTGAATTTTTTTTTTTTTTTGGGGGGGGGGGGGGGGGGAAGATGTTTCCAGCTTCCTTTGTATCTTCAGGTACAGACTATCAGTCAGTCTCTTGAGTGCTTAATTCATAGTTAATCAGCAAGGGTTGAAACTAAGAATGAAGAAGGTACGGCACTGGAAAGCACAAGGAAGAAAGTCAGATGTGCAAAAATAGCTGTAATGGGCTATATTTTAGTTTTTCCTCATGTGATAAATGCTGGTAATTATAAAGTTCTGTTCTATTTTGAGATTAGTTATTTTATTTTTGTGGGAGAATGACAAATGGTGGTGCATAGAGTAGATGAGAGTGATAATAAATGTCCGTGCTGAAAGAGGGTTAGAAGTTGGGCCACTGCACCTGGGGCAATGTGTGAACTGGGATAGGTCACTGAACTCTTTTGTGCTTTATTTTCTCCATGCATAATGTGACACTCATATTCATCCTTGTACCATGAAGTAAAGCTATGAAAGTGGTACCTGCACATAGTCAGAAGGGTAGTGTTAGCATTACAAGCATGCTTCTGTAGCTGATTTGACTTATGTTTTTAAAGTTGTGCCTGAGTGGAACTGTAACTCCAGCTTCGCAATACAGGATAACCTGCTTGCCTGCAATGGAGTAAGTGATTGTGAGAATGGAAAAGATGAGCAGAATTGCACCCACAGTAAGGATACTCTCTTGATTAATTTTTTCTCTTCTATCATCTATCCAATCCTGACTTGAATATTGGATGCTGCATTCAAAGAGTTAAAAGGCACTATCAAATCTAACTCAGGCTATATAATTCTGTTCAGTTTTCTGATAYGTCTATAAACAAGCCATTATTGATTTTAAACTGTTTCTTTTTAATGAGCTCATGAACATATGTTTCAGCAAAATACTACTAGAAGAATTAAGTACTCTGGGTGCACGATGGGATTTAGGGATTTTATCTCTTTAAAGCATAATCTGTGCAAATTATTTCCTGTTGTTTTACAGATGTGTTTTACCATCTGTAAAATAACTATAAAAATGATAGTTTCTCTGGAGCAGTTTTCAGGGTTATAAGATTAATGTGTTTAAAATGCTATAGAAGCTATAAATGTAGCACTAGGCACACAAAAGTTTTGAGTCAACCATGTCTTTAACTTTTTAGAATAAGCGGACACCATGACATAAGAAAGAGAGCACAACTGGGAAGTGCTGCAAGTAACTTTTTTAAAGAAAAATAATGGGTTTTGACCTGCTTGACTACACAGTCTGTCTAAATGGTTACAGGATACTTCTGTGTGTTGACAAGAAAAATAGATTGGGTTTGAGTGGCCTCATTTATTGCGAGCCACAGGGAAACAGGAAAATGCCAAGACTGGGATTGCAGTTTAACGRAATACAATTAGTAAGACTGCTTTCACTACTGTCTTTCATTTCATATTTAATACTGAAATATAAAGGAGGGCTTCTTTCCAGGGTMCTAGATGTTTTCTGTTTCTAGCCTAACACTTGCTCTACAGCTAAGTTTTTGCTACTATATCCATGTTAATTAGTGTTATGGGAAAGGATGGGAGGAAATCTTTGTTCAGGCTCAGCCAACTTGATGCAAGCCTTAGTATAGATGCAGTTCTACTTGAATAGTTTATTCTACTTATAAATTGGTTTAAGCCATCCCAGCCAAAGTGCTCTTTTGCTATGTTGCCTCCTATCTATTAATAAATGTGTGAATCTTTTATTTGTGCAGACATGTCTTCACGTGTTAAGCTGAGCCAATAGTCTTTTTTTTTTTTTCCCCACAACTGTTTCAGGTATTCCTTGCACCAACCATACATTTAAGTGCAGGAATAACATTTGCATTAGGAAACAAAATGCAAAGTGTGATGGGACTGTGGACTGTATTGATGGAAGTGATGAAAGCAGCTGCAGTAAGTCCCTCTCAAATGTTCATCTTTTTGAACTTTGAACTTCTTACACAATAAAGCCATTTATTTCTTCCTGTTTTGGAGTGGGTACAACTCATGCAGCGGGTATTGAATTTTTATTGTGTCCTCTCAGTGATAGTGGGGTAATGATCAGCTATCAATTTACTTCAGGTCTGGTTGTAGAATTTCCTAAGTTCTTGTGGGAGGGTGAGCTTACTGTTATGGGGAGTCTTAGTCAGCTGTAACGCTTACTGTAGCTATGTTAAGGAGCAGGGAAGCAGGGTTAATTGCAGAGTGAACTTGGCTAGCTGGTAAGGCAGCATTTTTGTCAGGTACTCCTGTTGGAGTCTGTATTTGGACTTTAGGAGTGACACAGCTGCAATGAGATAAAACACACAAGCTTTTCACTTCTCTGTTTCTTCTGGATGGTGAAGACCCCAATTATTTCATAGTATCAAGCTAGTTTCTAGTCTCAAATCTTCCTAAAKTAACCTCTGTACAAGCTTTTCAGTTTGTTTTGCTGTAAAGTGAACAAGTGATTGTTACTACAGTAGCAATAAAAGTGGGGTTAAGATTAGTTGCTTAAACTGAATATTCTCGGGTATTTTGTCTGGCGCTCAGCTGTTTCTGGAATGCTAGCTGTACCACCTGTCTTGGATCCAGTAGGGTATCTTAAAAGACTAGCTATAYGCCTACTTGTGTTTGGAAACATTAATGCTGCTTTTGACTCTTTGGCTGAGTGCTGGAAAGTGCCCAGAAGCGTTAACACCTGTGTGTGGGAGTGTGGGACTAAAACTCCTGAGCAGAGGCTTTATGTGCATGCACTAGGGATGGGCATGAGGCCCTACAGAGGGGTTTTTCTCCGTTGCTCTTCAAATTACAGTGTGCAGCTTTTGCAGCTTTTTATGCTGAGACATGACTTCTTCACCTGTGAGTTAGTAATATACAACATTTTCAGACTTTCAGTTGTTTCCATGCAAATTAATGATAGGACTGCCTGGTTTCTGRAATAATAAATGACCAAATTCCACATATGTGGCTGCTACTATATAAACATTTTTCTTGTATCATTCCCAGTGTTTTGGCAAGAAATAAGTGTCCTGATGATGCTGAACTTTCTTCCTTCCTGATGGACTCTTTTCAGTTCAGGGCTGACAGTATTAAAAAGAGATGAGTGATTGTCTATTTTTATATATTCATTTTGATGTTTATTGAATCAATGGTTCCTTTGACATTTCTGACACAAGAAATATTTAGAGGCCAATTTCTGCAGCAGAGCTAGAAAACAAACTTATTAAATTTCCCAGGCCAGTGCCTTTTTTTATGGAGTCACCTCTTGTTTCAGGAATAGAGTAGCCAAATAGAGAAGTTTTCTGATTAGAGCAGGGCAAGGAAGTAGATTTCAAAACATTTCAAAGTGCAAGATTCTTTCATGCCCTATGTGGGAAGCACTGTCATTAAAGGAAAGCACTGGGGATGGAGATTATAACCTGAAATATCCCTTGCAGGTTGTGGCAGCAGCAAGAGCAGCAATCCCATCTCTCGGATTGTAGGTGGTACGAACACTGAGGAAGGTGAATGGCCCTGGCAGGTCAGCCTCCATTTTGTGGGAGCTGCTTATTGCGGGGCATCAGTGATATCAAAAGAATGGCTTGTGTCTGCAGCTCACTGCTTTCAAGGGAGCAAGTAAGCAGTCTTCCCCCTAACTCCGTCCCAAACGTCACTAGTACCCCCAAACACCTTTAGCTTCCAGAGTTTGAACCACACTGAGGCGGGATGTGCCCTCATCTTTCACCTGCCCTGTTGTTGGGGGGTGTTTTGGGGTACTTTTTAAAGAGATGGCTTGTTTGTTTTCTCCCAACCAGGCTAGCTGACCCCAGAGCTTGGCAYGCTCACCTAGGGATGCAAACACAAGGCCGTGCAAAGTTTGTATCCGCGGTGAGACGGATTGTCGTCCACGAATACTACAACAGCAGGAACTACGACTATGACATTGCGCTGCTGCAGCTGAGCAAGCCGTGGCCGGACACAATGAGTCATGTCATCCAGCCGATATGCGTGCCTCCCTTTTCGCACAAAGTCCGCAGTGGTGACAAGTGCTGGATAACAGGTTGGGGCCAAAAGCAGGAAATGGGTGAGTTTTATAGCTTCAATCAAGCTAATTTTGTTCCCAGGTAAACAGCAGCCTTCACAGCTGTGGGTGTGTGCGCGGGCCACCTGCTTTTGTTGCATGGCTGAGTTGTGCAGAAAATCATAATGTTTTGAATTTACTGTCCTATGGAAGTAGGTTCCTGCATGCACACACCTTCATATGCTCAGGAAAATCGGCTGCTGGTCCTGTGGATCTGGAAGTCCCGTGTGTTTGTGTTGTTAGCTAAGACTTGCAGGGAGCTACACTTACTCCGACATAACACGGTATTGTTTTTCCCCTTTCTTACTCTTGGAGGTGTGTTAGCATGCCTAAATGGACCCTTTGCTGCTTGCTGCAGGAGGATGAAACTGCTAAGTCTCCCTCCTCCCGCCTTCAGCCTCTGTAGGCTGAACAGCCCTGTGGCGCCGACCCTAGCGGTGAGGTGCCAGCTCCGTCCTCGGAGTGTGCCTTGACAAAATGGCCACCCCACCGACAAAATGGCTTCCCCTGTAATGGTAGGCTGCCCCATGGCAGGAGTAGGCCTGGTCCTCCCACCACCTTGTCCTGAGCTGCCTTTGCCCTGATGCGAACGCTGGTACCTTCTGCCCCTCTTGTGGCCACTAGCCTGAAGTCCTTCCGGTGTAACTGTAGGTCTGATGGCTTCCCTYGGCGTAAATCGTGTAACCACCACCGCGCCAAGCCCCAGGTCTGCCGGCACAGGCCTGGCCCAGGGGGTTTGTCTGCACCTGCAGGGCTGCCCTGACCCTGCCTCGCCTGCCCCCTCAGGCAGATGTGTGGTGCGAGGCAGCAACAGGCAGTTACCCTCCGGCACTTTGACTTGAGAGTTTTGAGCCAGAATTACTACCTGCCAAATTACATTTAGCCTCTCTATAAATAGCTGTGAGAGAACATATGGTTGCCAACCAAGTGCAACCACCTTACCAGGAAAGGACGGTGGTACAGACGTGTGGTGTGGTGCAGTGCCTCTCTTTGGCCTACTGGTTAGTCACCCATGCAATTTAAAAACTGATTATTTGAAAGATAAATGTAATGCCTCAAAAAGAAAAAAAGGATTTCTTTTCCCTGTTCCCTTCTTTTTCCTTCATTGGTTTATACAATTTGATTGCCAAATCAGCCTTTTAAGTATTTTTTAAGTATACTTCATTACACAGCAGCTTTATCAAATTCTGAAACAAAGTTTCATGATGTAAACCAACACTTGCATATTTGAATATGTTGGTGAGGTTTCTTTAGTTATATTCAGACTTTGAGAGGATCACCTGGTGATATTATTAGAGCTGTTGTATTGAAAGGAGGGGACAATTCAGTTTAATTCTGTTTTTCCAGAAGTATGTATTTTACAGAAAAGAGGTATATTAGCAAAATTTTCAGACAGAGAGGGCCAAATATGAGATATGTCCAAGTTCTTTATGCTGCCAAAAGAGCAATTCGCATTCTGTAACTCTGACTCATAAATATTTTAATTTTGGATCCAGCCCCTTTGGAGACGCCATCCTAATTGCAAATCTGTCTTGAGATGATCCAAATACCTTTGTAAAACACTGTTTCCTTTTAAAAATGAAAAGAGAACAAATTAAGGAATCTTGAGACATTTTGTAAAASGCATTAAAAAAAGCTTTTTGGCCAACCCTAGTGATTATGCCATTGTGTCTGGTGTGGCCAAAGGACCAAGATCACATTTTATAAATGCCTGACACTTAAGTGGTTTTATGTGCTGTTGCAGTTAGTTGCTTGGAATCTGGAATAACTTGGAGGTCAAAAGTATTGTGGATATTTTCTGAAAACTTCTTGTTTTGCCTTTCAATAGATGAGTAAAATGCTAAGCTCTGTTGAATCATCCTTCTTTCTTTTTGTTTTCCAGATGATGAAGGTTCAGCAGTTCTTCAGAAAGCAGAGGTAGAAATTATTGACCAAACATTATGTCATTCCACTTACGGAATTATCACAGCTAGGATGTTTTGTGCTGGACTAATGTCTGGGAAAAGAGATGGGTGCAAAGTATGTATTTTAGCACACCTTGCATAAAGTTTATCTTTCATTGTTGCGTGATGAGGTGTAAGAACTGACTGGCAAACCACTTTGTGGTCTATACACTTCAGTTCTGAAAAACAGCGATGTAAGAATTCTCTATCAGCAAATCTGTCATCTGGCTGTTTTCAGAGTTTTGCTGCTTTATGTATATGAATAGCATTACTAAGTTTCAGTTGCAGGCCAAGGGCCAGTCAATTTGCAGGTCCCGATAACAAGTTGAAGTCAGGCCATTTTTGGAACAGGAGTCTCTCAGTTGAAGAAAAAACTGAGAAACTAGCTTGTCTTTTTTCAGGATCCCTCCCTCCCAACTTGGAACTACAGGGCTATCTGATGAGATGCAGACAACTAGCCATAAATTTTCAAATATATAATAAATCTGATCTGGAAATGCTGAAATACAATAAATGTGAAGTTCTGAATTTGCTTGTAGTGAATAGTAGTAAAACTATACATATGCATACATGGTATATTTATATAATATATCTTATTTTATACTATATATGTTATATAATATATACTATATTATATTATGTCGAACATATAAACTATATATATTTACTACTAAAATAGTAGTAAATGTACTGCTAAAATGGTAGTAAAACTACTATTTTTTTTTTTATGATGAAGATCTGGAATCTTCAAGATGTTCTAGCTCTCACTGGTCTACTTAAAAGTGAGAGACACCACAATGACACTCAGGGCAAGCAATGTCTGAGGGCTTTCTGAGAGAGTATAATGCACCAGCTGCTTTTTAGAGATTAGTGAGACCATTGACATTAAGCCTCATTTTCACTAACTGGAGAATTTGTTTCTCGAGTTATCTGTCTGGCCACTCAAGATATAGCCAAGGGAAAGGCATAATTTACAAGTCTTGTGATTGCATTTCTGTAAGGGCAATTGATGTGTGATTGTGTCTGGCAGTTGTTAGAGCTCATCAAAATGTGGGATTTTGGTTTTGTGAAAAATGCTGGTGTTTCACTTTTCTTTTGTCCCAGGAATTAACGAAAAAAGTTACAAATTTGACTCTCTAAATGCAAAATCTTAATTGTCAAGGATGTAAAAAAATTATCTTCTAATTTAAATCTTTAACAATTTTGTGAGGCGATTCAGGATAATCCTGCTTTGAACAGCAGGTGGCTTTACTTAGATCACCTCCTGATATCCCTGCCAACCTGCATATCCTAAGATCCTCTAAAGTTAAAGCAAATAGTTTGCTAGCTCTAAAAAAATTTATGTCTAGAAGGAAGGCACTTCTCTTGCAAAACATTTAAATTTAACCAACTGACCTTTGGCTTTTGGAAATCCTTTATTGTGTCCAATGCTTTGGTAAAGTTTAATTTGCTACTAGCTGTCTGTTTCAGAGAGGTTGTGTCTACAGCAGAGTCTTACAAGAAAGTATAAGCTTGGTTCAAGAAATTTTACCAAAATGGTAGCACTTTTTTTTTTTTTTTTTTTCCCTGAATGTCTGCCAATATATTTCTACAAGAATACCGTATAAAGGAAGAGTACTATTTGCATTGTCCTGTATTATGGAATTATGCCATGCTGTATAAAACTTTGACGTCTATAACAGACTTCATTTTAACTGCCCTAGTTAAAAAGACATTGTGTGCCCCTAAACATTACCTGCTGGCTTGTATCTGCTAGAGGACAACACTTACTTTTTTCCCTTCTTAATAAAACAAACAAACAAAAAAGACAACAAAACCCACAAATCAATTGAGGGATCCAATCTGTTTCTATTTACTTTTAATTTGAAAGAAGTTATCATTGTTAAATACTGTAACTGTATTTTAATTTTTGACTTTTTAAAAAACCTTACTATTTTTTGGAGTCCTTAGGTGTCTAACCTATAAATGAAAATGCATATTAACCAGCAGATTTCTGAGTTAGCTGTAAATTTGAGGCTAGGAAGTTAATTGTGAATTTTAAACCTAGTCCATGAAACGTAATATCATTATTATTGTCTTTAAAGAGTGAGAGCTAGCCCTCTTTCTTTTGCAAGAGCAAATTTTGGTACAACTGTGCAATCCCATCTGCTTCAAGAAAAAAAACCCTGTTGACTATCTGATGGTTTGAACTGTGTAAATGGGAAAATATAATCACTGTTGGAATTACTCAGGCAAAACACATTCTGTGGAATTTTGTCTCAGTTTTAATAATCTGTATTGTAAACACATACAACTCAATATATTCTTTTTAGGGTGACTCCGGTGGACCACTGTCATGTCAAAGCAACGGAGATGGAAAATGGTTTTTGACTGGCATTGTTAGCTGGGGTTATGGATGTGGAAGACCAAATTTCCCTGGTGTCTACACAAAAGTGTCGAATTTTGCACCATGGATTCACAAATATGCACCTTCAGTCTTGTAATGTGAAAACTGTTTTGCTGGAATAAAACATGTCCTGGCTATCTTAATTAAAAACCATATTTGATAAAACTGTTCAGTGGTGGAATTTATTTGCATGTCTCCCTGCTGACTCAATATTTGATTCTGAAGTACACACATGGAACTAACAAATACTCTTTCTTCAAACCTTGGTGAAAAAGGAAGACACTGATCTTGTGGTTGTTCTACGCAGATATCTGGAAATACAGGAGGAGGTGCAATAATAAGCTTCTGACACTTTGTGTTCATTTTCCAGGCAGCAGCAAAGTGCATGTGCAATCATCTATTGGAAAGCTGAAGAAACAATTGACCAGCTAGAGACAGAGCTTAAGTCTTACTCAGTCATTTCCTCTGAGATGCGTATGGCCCGATACAGTAGTGATTGTGAAGTAGCAATCAGCTGTTAGTACTCTTGAAAATGCTACTTTCCCTACCTCCTCCAGCAAGAACAGCTGATAGAGAGAGGGAGAGGAGGGATTGAAGAAAGTGAACTCAATCCTCTCACATCCGTAAAGCCCTCATTTTTGGAGATCAGTTGTTCTGCGTTTAAGCGTGGAAGAAAGCATTAATCTTATTCCTTCTCCAACTTCCATTTTAATTAACTGTATGGTTTGGAGCTACTAACTCTTGTTTCCTGCCTTAATTTCCCCATATTCAAGATTATTCACGATTCATCCACTTGAGAATTTGAATTCTTTATCTGCAGGCAATATTAACAAGATGAGTAAATATAGTGATGTGTGTTATTGCAACGATCTTGCCCTTGCCCAAATAAAACTGATGTTTCTACCCTCTGAGAGGTGTTTTAAACTGCTATGGAATTAGGTTGTCTGACTGTATATAGTTTAAAAAAAATCCTGATACAATTTTTAGAGATGATGCAAAAGAGGTATTATTTCCTCTAGGCTTTTTCTGTGGGTTTCTTTTCCATGAAGGAGGGGGCAAAGTATCAGTCAATCATCAGGCTGTGTGTGTAGTGGACATAGGCTGTTGAAAAAAAGAGGACTTGAACAAAGCAGTCTGTCTACAGTTGTAGTTTGCATTCTTGAGCTCTGAGGATTGCCTTCCAATTAATCCTTTTTGTAGTCTCCAGGTGATAGGTGTTGGGGTTTGTTTGTTCCCTTTTTGTTTTCTGCAGCTGAGGTTTCTTGGGCCTGTTTTGTTTTTCCAGGTTTTGTCCTTTGTGCATGTGCATGTGCTCTGTCTCTCTCTCCCCATGTATAAAAAATGGTATTACACACATCCTTGATTTTCTTGTTTTACATACAGAATACCCTGAACTTGTTGGCTTGCTGATTTAAAACTGTTTTTAATTCCAAACAGGAAATGTGAGCACGAATTGCTTCTCAATTGCGTTTATTCTGTGGTACCGGCTTGAGGCTGGAAAATCCAGGTGGTCTGTGGAATTGGGCATTTCTTCTCTCTCATAAATATTTCTGTGGATTCCAGCAGGTATTCGTTAGAAGTTGCCTCATTTACCTTGCTCTGGGACTTTTAACCTGTAAATTGCTTGCATGTCCTTTGCTTTGTGACATAAATTATCTCCTATTCTTGTACTTCTGAAAGAAGTGGGTAGCTGATCTGTTTTCAGATGATGGGATCCATATCCTACTTAGCCAGTTAGGGAAACAAAGAGTTACAGTGATGGTAACTTTTCCTCTCCACCTTCTTTGATTGCAGATCAGCTGGCTCCAGCACCAAGAAGTATGGCAACGGTGAAATGAGAGAAGCCTCTTGTGCATGGCGGGGAGAGCAGTACGCTGTTCTGGGTTATGTTTAAGAAATTAGGTTTATTTAGGACTTTCTTATTAGGTTTGTCAGAAGGCGTTCGTCAAGGCATCATGATACGGGCTTTCCCCTCCAGCCGGGTTTCTGTGTACAGCATAACAGCTCCGTACGACTCTGAGCAGACAGCAGGACAGGTAAGAGACACCGACTAAGCTTTACAGCGGGAACACGGTAAATGATCTCTCTGCCCACTCGGGTGTGTATTGACCTCTGCTCTTCATATGCAAATTGCTCCTAACCAAAGTGATAGCAGTTTTCCCCCTTAAATATCTTGAAATGCATGCCACAAAAAAATAGCCGAGAAATATGTGGGTTTCACGTGTGACATAGTTGATAACATGAAAGATATTATCTCAATTTAAACCTCTTCAAAAATGAAAAGGGCAAGTATACTAAAATACAGTGCAATAGCTCTTCTGTTTTTGTCTAATTGATGCCTTCCCATGTCTTTCTCTAGGAAAGTCCACATATTCACTACTGCCCATCCTACCTAGGAGGCTTGTGTCAGAAGTACTGCTTCTTCAAATGGATGAGGTTGTGTTTGTGGAGAAGACGGCTTCTAGGAATATTACCTATCGTTTCTTTAATAGTTACAGTAATTGTGCTAGTCCTGCACTATTCGTTCTGTAAGTGTTACTCCCCAGCATGGTCTGGATGGGATGGGTATTTTGCATTGTGTGAATGATTAGTATGAAAAACTCTGCACTAAGCAGCTAAGCGCGTAATGCRTGTATAAAGGAGACTTTCCCTTCTTAATGTCTTTCCTAAGGCAACAAAATACGCAATAATTAGCAGTTGATAGTTGTACAAGAATAATGAAGGTAAGTATTTTACCCCTAAATTTTTTGTCTCTGCTTGTGGATACCACCATTAATATAACTGTCATCTTTCCCAAGAACCTATAGGAATTAACTGTCTATCTTCTATTCACTTTTTCAGAACAGAACGGGTACCTAACTTATATACACCTCTTCTTAGATCTCAATTTATAGCCATTAAAATCATATCTCTCCAGGAGGATAGCGCTGCAAAAAGTGGAATTTTAACAATTAAAGCTTGCTAGTAGAAATGCCTATCTGAACCTGTATCTCATCCCTCTCCTTTCCTTCAGGCATTATTCTATCAATGGGACTGACTCAGCACTCTGGCTATTATTGCATGTTTCTCTTAAGAACTAATGCCTACTAATGCCAAGGACAAATATATGTTTCTGCAAGCCTCTTGTTCTGGAAGCTTTTCCGTAATGTTATTAGGTGTGTTAATTTTTTTATCCTTTTTTTCTCAGCTCCAGCTTTCTCCTTTATTTATATTGGTGGAAGTGTAGAAATTCCTAATTTGACTTATACAAATGACCTCAATGATCCAAAGTCACAGAAATTCATCCTGCAAGCAGAAGCAATCCAAAATTATGTAAGTTCCCACATAAATATAGCAATAATTTAAAAATATTTATTACAGAATCAGATTAGGAATGAGGAAAAGACTCTAGTTAGTCACAAATTTWTTTTTTTTTTTTCATAATAGCAAGTTTAAAGCTAGCAAGTGCGTTGGTGGTGTACAGCTTTAGGAATGTAGCTAGACAGCTGGGGCTGTGTGTGTCACAGTAAGGCCAACGTTCCCTAGGTAATAAAACCTGAGGGTTTCAAGATTATGGACATATTATTCTTCTTAAAGGAACAAGGAGTGTGTTTTTTGTTTTGTTTTTGTTTTACTTTACTCAAACACTCTTCCTTGCTACATTTTTCTCTCTGATTTTTTTTTTTTTAAATTATCGCTCAAATTCAATGCTTAACTTACTGTTTTGTTTTCTCTTATCCCCCACAACAATGCTTGCTTTCTTGAACTTCTTGTGCGAGTTCTTATTTGTGAGATCAATACTGTTTCCTGGGTACATGTGAACAGCAGTCTTAAACACAAAGCAATTCTCTGTTACACTGTATTTCCCAAAAGAGCTAATCTAGTGTCTCAAAGCTGCTTTGTGCACAGCCAATACAAGTTGCTCATGTCCAGATTATATGCTGGAAATTTAAAGACTGAAACAACAATATAAATGTATTCATAAAGGCTTCTTTTTCATAGCTCATTATCAAGAGTTATCTCAATGGTCTTGAAATGTGATGTGACTTAAAAGTAAATTTTTTTTAGTGGAAATGAATGCACATTTATGATCCTTATTTGATATATTTCGTGAAAATTATGGATAGTGCTTGTAATACGGGAGGGGGGTGAAGAAGGGGAAAGGAAGAAATAGGACAAATACTTTATAGCATAAGAGATTATATTGACACTAAAATGTAACATTTTTGTACATTTTATTTTGCCATTATTTAACTGTCAGTTTGCAGAATCATATGAGTCTTCCTCCTTGGGAAAGTACTACTTGAAGTCTGTAGTGGCTGCTTTTAGGTAGGTTCTGTTCCAGCACGTGGTATAAATTTGCAATATTCAACTGTGTTTGTCTTATCTTTTTTCATGCATTTTAAATTAGTTATCTGGAAGAATATGCAGATCTTTATAACAGGGAATGAAAAACGCAGAAATACAGTTAAGTCTGTGAGCTAAGAGCTAAGCTCATAGTGAGATTTCTGTCTTGCCCTGTAGAATTGGTGAAAGATATGAAGTCTGATTAATCGTGCCTTGGTATACAGACTGTTCTGTGGTCTATTAATCTACTTCTAATTTTTGAAATCACAGTTCAGCAGGTTTTTTCTCTACCACTAGCAGAATCTTATTTTGGTTTTGTCTATTTAAATGAAGTTCTTTTTTAACTTCTCAAAACAAAACTTGAAGGCATAATTTTGGGCAGGGCACTCTACTTAAGCTCCTGGTGAGAAATGTAAATACATTGAGCAGATAGATAGCTACTACTATCTTGATAGGCTTTGAAAACTTCTGAAAGGTCAGTCCATAGGCCATTTTGAAAGGAAGAGTGTGACGGACTGTCTCTTTGAATCACTTAAGTAATACTTTGTATATGCACACATACAGATTATTTATTTTAACAAGAATTGTGTGAAATGTTGTATCAGCGTATGGGCATAAAATTATATGGTCATATGGTGTGACACTCATTAAAAATATTAAGGAAAATGTGTCCAGAACTGTAATATGGTCTTAAAAGCGTGTAATTATGCAACAGGGATGGAAACATCCAATTCCATAAAAATTATTGCAAGGATACTCTATAAGGTGTAGTTTTCAGCCTCAGTGTGTTACTGTTTAAGCAGCATATTTTGGAAGTATAGAAAAAGCAATTGTTAAAGAAGAGAGCTTTTTGCCACTGTGTTCAGCTGCAACTTTTTGCACAGCAGTTCAACTGGCTATGAAACTCTGTGAACCAAAAATGCAGACCCATGGAAAGCATGTCCAAAATACTAATTAGAGTGTATTTATGATGCATTTTATTCCCTCCACAGTGAAGGAGAATCTGGACTTCGAGCTTACTACTGGAATACATTCTGGGCACCACAAGACATGGTTGCTTCTCTTAAAAAATTAACCCCAGTGGAACAAAAAGAAATCAGTAGTAAACAAACAGCTCACATGTTCAGCTCTTCTGGGGAGGAAGATTTTGATCTCGTTACAATGGAGCTTTTTGGTAACAATGTACCTGTCATTTAATACCTATTCTGTCTATTTTTCTTTCTCCAGTTATTGTCTTTGGCTTGTGTGGCTGATCGTTATTAAATTTCCGTTTCAGATTCCACAGAATATGATGTGATGCTAAAATCAGGTAATTATTCTTCAATCCCAACTAATACCACTTTGGGGAAAAAAAATCCTGTAACATAAAAATGGCAGTTTCCCAGTTATTTTTATATCTGTAGGCCCTACGAACTAAACCAGACTAGGGACCTCCCTGGCCTGTGCTTCAAATAAAGGCTGAGATGAAAATGCCTTGCAGCTTTTATTCTGATGTTCTGACTAGAATGTTGAAACTTAATAGTTCCCACTGAAGTGCAATGAGCTGTGGCTCCTTTTCTTAGCATCTTTTAAAAAGCTACTGTATAAAATTATATGTAATTTATTTGCCTTGTGACTAGATAATTTTGGTTATTCATAGTTAGTGATCAGTCAAATACTGTAGAGCTTTAACTCCCTTTGTCTGGTTTCTCCATATCAAGCACACCTCAAAACTGGCTTCACATTCTTAGTGTTCTCATTGCATGGAGAGGGGTGAAGAGAAAATGGCAAAGGAAGCAGTAGGTTTCAAGCAGAGGTGGTAGCAATTGCAGCCAAGCCCCCTCCTGCTTGATCAGTGTATGATGAGCCAATGGTGGTGAGGTGGTGTGCTTCCTTGGCCAGAGCAGGGGGAGAAGGTGATGCAGCCTGGTAGGGAAAAGGGAATAGAGTTGTAAAAGTAAGGGAAGAGCAGATTAGAGTAGTCAAGAAGTACGGGTAGGCGATCGTTGCTGCCTCTTCTGAAATTTTACCCAATAACTTATCTTTCAACTTAACAGTTTTTCAGCCACTGATCTAGCTTCTTTTGTATAGCAGTATCCTTTGACCTGTATGCCAAGCCAGGTAACAACAGGACTCTAACTCTGATGAATCCCAAAAAGTCTTTTTATCAATGGAGGCTGCGAGTTCCTTCTAACTATGTGGTGAGACTGGTAGTTACCACTTTGCATGGTGTCACTCCAGAGAGCTGTGCATCACACCACTTATCAGCATATGATTTCCTTCTTCCTCTGCAGAACAAGATCATTACAAGGTATGATAGTACAGAACAAAGATGTTTTATTGAGATGTACAGAAACTCTCTGAAACTGTCGCAGTATCAAAATGATATCAAACGGGTTTCCAAAATGTAAGACTTCAAATACAACTTAATTACAAACCTTGTATAAGGCTATAAAAAGATCTTCAGTATTATTCCTCCCCCTCCAACTAAATTCCTCCCCCTCCAACTAAATTCTTGTGGGTTTTATTCTACATTATGACTAATTTTTACTGGTTTCAATTTCATGCAGCTACTGCCACAACTCGAAAAGATGGAGACTTTAATTTTTTTAGAGTATTGTATTCTATTACTTTCAAAAAACACATGTTTTATAGCAGTCCAGTCACAGGCAAATCCCTGTTCATAACAGGAGTGTTGTGTCTATGGAAGGCTTCGTCCCCAGAGTCACCATGTAGTCCATTTGCATAAGTGAGATCAGATGATCTTGTAACCTTCAGTGGCCACACTGCTCCCGCTTTTCAGAGTCAAATTTCATGTATGGACATGTTATCCACCATGAACCTGTCTTCATCAACAAAATAAACAAGTTTTAGAATCTGAGGATGGATGGTCTCAAGGGGGGATTTTTTTTTTTAAGAACTTTTAAGAAGAGGCTAGCTGAGCACGCAGATTCAATTAGCATTGTCTGAAATGCACTTATTTAGTAGTGCTTTAACTTACTTCAAATGAGTAGGTGGTCCTTTTCAGCTCTATTAACAGACTTTTGTCTCTCTCCTTATGCAACAAGGTACAAGAGCCTGCCATTGTTGGCAGACCRTCAGAAAGCCAGGCATGGAGTGAGCACAGGGTTTTTGTAAGGAGTTAGTCTCAAATTGTAGCATAGCATGGAGAATCCCTTTCCTGATGCTGGGCTGCTTCTGCTCTGCTGCTTATGGGTTATCGCCGGGACTCTTACTCCATTGTGCGTTATTAGCAATGGCTCAGCCTTTTAGGAACCAGAAGTGTAGTCCGTCACGTGCATGAAAGCACCTGGAAGTTAGCAAAACTGACACAGATGTATGATGTAACATGTTCAGAGAACATTGATGCAGTAAGCTGTAAGACRGATAGCTCAAGAATGTGCATTGATGTCTGTCTATCAAAGAACTGGAACAGAATTTGATGACTGAAATTATGTTAGAAGCCTTATGGTACCTCCAAAAAAGTTGACTTTTTTGGTTACTTTCATTGCCAGCCTAGCAAATGTGTGGTTTTGCATATGCCCATTAGTTTTCTCCTTAAGCTCAAAGCAGCTAGTCACATACTTAGGACAGATGCAGAAGAACTAATAATAATATATCCAACATCCATGAGAGCCAGGAGTTATTGTGTTATAGCCATTATTCCCTGACATCCAGTTCTAGGATCACACACGGTGACTAAAAAGATCCTCGTCGGTTTCTGTAAACTGCAGTAATACAGCTGTTCAGTGGCAAATACTAAAGAATGAGTGGGCTGAGATTGTGAGATGTACTGTTAAAGTAGGTGTCTTTTGTGGACAACTCTTCTCATATGTGCTTGCCTTGCTTTTCTGATGATACTGTGACAAAAGGTACAGCTAGAAGATAAGCCAGGCTGTCAATTGGGTCAAGATGCTGAAAGATTTCCATGTGGCAGTGGGGAGGGGACTCAAATTGTTCATTTTATAAAGGATTTAACAGCTATTGTGATAAAAAGGATTTAATAATGTCTGCAAAAGAGAAGCAAACCACAGATCCATTGTCTAGTGTCTCACATGAAGTGGGAACAAGGAATAGCCTGCTAAAAGCTGAAGAGGACTACTTTCACTTTAAGGTTCAAAAATTTGATTTTTATGCTGCCAATCTGGATCTCAGCGACAAGTCAAAGAACTTGATGCAAGGGTGTGATGGAAATACTCTCTTACTACAAGGTCTGATCTTAATTGGTTTAATTTGCTCTGCATAGAAAAAGAGAAAGCTGTTAGAAATTTTTCACATGCAGATTTGGAAATTAATGAAAAGAAATCCAAAATATGCTGTGGATTTCAAAATGGAAGAAATATAAGAGTGAATTTATAGATGCAAGAAATAGCATCTCAAATTACAAGTGATAGTAAGTATTCAAGCTTCAGGATATAAATTATCTCATTATTTAAACAAAAAAACAATAAGAAGAAATAGTTGCCATGCATGGGGCTCCACATCTTGTGTAACAGCTTTTGTGACATGAAACCAAGCTGAATGTGAATAGATTGGAAATGCTTTGGGCTTGTTATCTGTTGCACAGATGCTGCACAGCACTGCTGCACTGCCACTTGTTGCCTTTTCAGTGCCACTACTACTCAGTACCACTATCACTACTGAAGTAACATAATCTGGCACTGCCTTTTTGATGCTTCTACAGGTCTGAAAACTCCAGGGCAACTGTTAGGCAAGAATATCTGTGACGTTCACCCTGAGTGACTCAGCCTCAATGCTGGGAAACTCTAGCGTCTTATGTAGTATCAACTGAGTGGAACAATGAAAGGGAAGTGGTAGGCAGGGGCATACTTCTGAAACACAGATGACCAGATCAGTGTTACTTCTGTCCAGTTTCTCAGCAAAGATGACTGGAATGGGGGAATTTTTATTTTTTTTTTTTAATGCAATTTTTGTAATATTTCAGATGGTGTGGACCTGGTGCCTGGACTCCTCCTGTTGTACATTTAACTTCATCAAGTAATGTAATGTTGCTTACCTTCTCACTGGACCGAAGAGAAGAAAGCAACATGTTAAAAGCTCACTTTCAAGCCATTCCTAAAATCAGTAAGTAATTAATAGAAACAACTCTCTGATGTAAGCACACTTATTCCTTCTTGTTGCCTCTAAAAAAGTTGATGTTGCCTGAACATATCTGGGTGGAGGGAATGTTGGGATATAAGTCAGGGAATTGTCATTCTGATTCACTTTAAAAAAAAAAACAAAAAAACCCAAAACGCTGAGAACTGAACAAAGAATAGAGAATATCCTTTGGTCTGGGAGACTTTTTGTCTTCCTGATTATTATCCAAGCCATCTTTCCCAGACATTACTCTTACTACATGTGTAACACTGAGCAAATGTAACAGAGCAGCCAGCCAGATAGCACTACAGATACTATATGTCTAGCCAAAGCTAGATAGCCCTGGTGGCAGAGCAGCACTTTTATCAGTTTTGGCAATCTATCTCCAGCTCTGGGAATGCGTGTCTAATGAAAATGGAAAACAAGAGCAAACATTTACTTCTAATATGTCTTTGATCATTTTCTGAAAGCACTCTTCAGTGTAGTTAACTGCATAAGGAAAGTGTATTCCAGACCCAAGAAGAATATTCCAAACCTATGGAGTACTATGAATTTTGCAGGAGTTCTGGGTGATTAGTGAAATATTTTGAACAATGATAAATCGTAGTATTTTACAGGCGACATAGAGGCTTCACAAGTGAAAGTTTAGTCTCAGTTGTTTGGTAAGGTCTAAGTGAAAGAATTTTGTCAATTAAGCAAGTGACTATTTTTTAACTTGTGGAACAAATCATAGGGGATAGCATGTGGATAAACTTCTCCAAAGCTTACACATTTCAGCTTATGTCTCTGTGGATGCTGCTTAGGCAAATACTCATCCCATGCACATTACAAATTAGAATTTCTTCATTGTTTTGAAGATGGGGACTCCAAATGACATATAGCCCAGGTTTTGCCACAAAATTTTGCTATTTTCAAAATTGTCTTAATTTCTGTTATATTCATGTTTGCATTTACTATGTTACCTAAMGGAAACCAAAAGCACTAAGGACTGGATATCTAGCAGAGTTCTTGGTAGAAAATAAAACTTCAAAGATATTGTTCAAATGTAGCATGAATTTTCAGACTGAGAACTGACACACAAACTTCCTGGTTTACCTGAAATTAATCAGAAGTTTCACTTCATTTGGATAATTGGTTTTTAATTTTTGAAAATGTCTTCAGAAAGGTCAGAAGTAAATTGGAAGGGGGACTTCTGTTGTGTCCACATTTAATTGCTTCTTCCACTTACCACAAAAGGACGTTTTTAAAAAAACTCCAGTCAGAGGTGTTTTATGCTTATCCTTAATTGTAATTTGATCCAAAAATAAGAGAAATTCAGAGTGACAGGAAAGTGGAAGTTACATGATTTTCTGTTAATACAGGCAAAACCTGAATGTAATACTGTCACAACCCATTCTTCTAACTCTATACATAGAGAAGGGTCCTAGCAAGGGAAGTAGGCTCTACACTTTAGCCCAGCTGAGATAACTGTGTTCCTTGCTGATATATTTCTCTCCCAGTGTGTGGTGGTCATTATATTTCCTGGAGTGGGACACTGAGTTCCCCTTATTACCCAAGTTACTACCCACCAAACATTGACTGCAGCTGGATCATCACAGTAAGTGCTGATATCTCTTCTGAGTAGTGATGACTTTGCTTTATATGATATAGACATAAAATTGGGAGAACTTAATTTTGATGTGGGTGAAATGAAGGGAAAACATACTGAGACCACTGCACTTGACTTCTTCTCAGGCACCCATTTCTTTTCTGTCCTATGTACAAGTGCCAGCTATGGGAGGGAAACATTGCCAGCTTCCAAAAGATTGAGTATTATTCATGACAGAAACAAAGTGATGGGTAAGATGACAACTCTTTGCAGCCAGAGAAAATCACTAATAGTCAGGGCTTTGTTTCTATGTCAGAAAGAAAAAACTGGTCACGTAAATCATGCCTCATATGATGGAGACTACACCGTATTCCCCCGAAATCTGCATAAACAGGACCTTCTCTTGCTCAGAAATTCCGCTCTGGATTTCCAGCAAGCCCTTTGGCGGGACTTAGAATCAGCTCATGATTTCCACCAAATTCCTGATGTGTTTATCTGTTGCTCCATTAAGCATTTCACTACTTTTTTGACTTTCCCTGCAAAAGGATGCTCTGCCTGTTTATGAGTTGGTAACAGTCTCTACCTTTCAGCTGCTCAATGAAAATTATTAGCAGCTTGTAACACAAAACTCTCATCTGTATGCAGGAAAGGGAAGAAAAAGTCTTTCTAAAACAAAGAGGTCATAACTAATGCAGTTGAGTGACCAGCTGCCATAGATACCTTAAATCTCTTATTTGACCTACAGGAACATGTGGCAGCACAAACATAGCATGAACCTCAGATATAGTGCCTTGTGCTGGCTGCAGGAAGGCTTACACTCCTTTATCTGGCACCGTCTGGCCAAAGTTGGATTTAAAAAGATTTCTATACATGTTTAAAACAGCGAAGTTTTTTGGTTATTCAAAGGTGCTTATTTGCATCACAAAAAAATGCAGTATTTTCAATCTGATAATAGGTAAACCAAGATTTACCATCCTAGAAGCACAGGCCTTTTCATTTTGTGGAAGTGCGTGTCAGAATATTCATCCTTTGATTTTTAGGCACCATTGCCTGGCTACAAGCTCTCATTAAAAATCCTCATAATACAAATTCAAGAGAAGTCTCCAGGGTCCAGTAAATGTGATAAAGACTGGTTAGAAATTGATGGGGTTAGGTGAGTAAATACACTATTTTCTGACATATTAATTTGCACTTTGATGTTCTGCACAACATACTGTACTTAAGAAAAAACATCACACCACTTCCAGTGCAGAAAGATACATTTCAAAAAGAATTGGCATGCTTCCAGTGAATTTTGGCAGAATAATGTTCTTAATCCTGCCCTAGTACCTAACATTTGTCGTCATGTTAATTTAAGCATCCTGCTTTTCTACAGTGTTAGGCATTTACCTACTTTGTTGTTCCCTTAAGAACAATGACATAGAAAACTGCAGGATTTTATGCAGCTGCAGTTGAACTGTAAATTCCTGGCAATGGTCTTGACATGGACGAAGAGCTCGTGTCATCTGAAGTTTCATTTTCTGTACCACTTACTCTTCAGGGAATGTAATTCTTTTCTGTAAATAAGACAAACTGCAATGTGTGTGCTCAAAAAAACCCCAACCAAAATAAAAAAAACCCAACACCCCCTCTGCCCAAAAAAAAAAAAACCAACCAAAAAAACCCACCACAGCAAAACAGTACTCAGAGTGATTTTTCTCTTGGAAGGAACATACTGAAACGAACAACAGCTGTTGGGTTTGGCTGTATGACTCCATTACCGGATTTGTAGCTTTTGGGTTTGCAAACCCAAATGGGAAATCTGAAATCAAGCATGCTTAAAAGTGGTTTGTATTTATAAGGTAGATTCTGACATTAATCATCTTGCTGTATTTTGTTTCAAAGTCTGCTAGTCCCAGAAAAGTTGTGGAGTGGAAGGCATTTGTAAACAGACTTTCTAATACTTCTGTTGGGCTGTTTTAATGCTAAAAAAATAGCTGATCTTTATTGTATTATTTTAAAGCTTTTTGGCATTAGTACCCTTCAGTAAAAGGAGAGGTAACTGGATGGTAATGGTCAGTTTGGTTAGAAATTAATTACTCTCACTTTTGCCTTGCTAGATACTGTAAAGCTCTTTCAGAAAACAACAGAAACAGAGAATATGGCTATTCTGTCGCAATCAACTTCCATTCTGATGAGCTGGTCACTCACAGAGGGTTTTATATTGAATACAAAGCCTTCAGTCACACAGATCGTAAGTGAATAAGCATGCACTTTAATTTTTAAGGAGAAACCTTCGAGAAACCATCCTTGACAGACCAACCACATACAAATCAACCTGCCTTTTTTCCTTAACCTAATTGCAAGAGAGAAATATTTAAAATGTTATTATGTATGTAATTGAACAAATAGATGTACAAAATTAGGTAAAAGATGCTTTTCGAAGCTACTACTTATTTTCTAACTTTTAACAACACTTCTGTGAAATGGGAAGTAAAAGTAAAATTTTGCAATTTCTGTTGATCTAATTATCTGGCATTTTTTCTAACATCTTAAAATAGTGAAGCTGCAACATGAAAATAGTATGGCAGAGAGGCTCTAAGCATGGCTTCTCTGCCAACGGGAGTTAACCATGAATAGTCAGTCTTTTCTTTAAAATCGCAATTCAGTGTGCTCTGGATCAGCTTCCAGGTTTAGACAAACTAAGTTTTCACTGAGAGTCTGTAAGGACCCCTTGCTAGCAGGTGTTGCAGAAATACGACTGGGTTCCTTATAGACCTTTCCTGACTCCCCAGTCTCTGCTCTTCTGGAGCAGTGTTAGGGGTTTTTTTGTTGGGTTGGTTGGTTGGTTGGTTTGTTTGTTTGTTTGGGGGGGGGCGGGCACTTCCTGAGAGTGGAACAAGGGTTTTCAGAAAGTATATATATTTACTTGTGATATTTCTTAGAAAAGATACATCTGCAGTATATTCTTTGTAAATGCCTTCTCTTTAGTAGTTTCCAGAAACATTCTCTCTTTTTTTGTTTCTAAGCCAACCAACTTCTTTTTCCCAATTAACATCTAGGTAACTGAAGTTCTCCACGATTTCAAGAGATCAGTTCAGTTTGTGAAATTTCTTCAGATCCTCAGCTTGCTTGGCTGAGTGTAGTTCTGTTCATTGCTGACTTAGAAGTATTTATGTATTAAGATCTCTGGTATAGATTCTTGCTTCATGCCTTTCATTAGAAATAAGTGGCAGATTTTGTGGTCAGTCATTCTGTAGGACTCGGATATTTTCAGGKATTTCTTTTTCCACCAGTGTGTGTCTCTTTCTACCAGAAAAAGTTACAAACTATACTGTGTCCTGTGGTTACTCTGGTTACTGCCTCTAAAACGGTTCAGAGACCAGTCAAAGCCTAACAATACCTTTCTCTACAGAGAAAATCCCCCATCTTTATTGCGTGTACAAGTCTTTACTTTCTATGTGCTCTGCTCCGTTTCTAGTGCTGAGCCAGCAAGCAGCTGGCTCAAAGTTGTGTAATCAGTCCTTAGTCACAGTCTTAAGGATCTGTATTAAGACTCACCAGAAGGGGTAGATTAGCTGTGATGTGTCAGTATCAAGTTGACACAGTAAAGGCATTTGTGGAGGGCTATCTGAGAGAGCAGAGTTTATTGAGAGCACTGTTCTTCCACAACAGCCTTGCCTGTAGCAATAGTAAGAGGGAGGAAAAAAGCAGATGCATTTTCTCCCACACCTTTAGGACCTGCAGCCACCCACATCAGATTAGCTTCTCCCTATTGTTGGGAGCCTACCAAAGCACAGTTATTAAAATCGCAGGCTCTGCTCTCAGAGTTGACCTGGAAAGCAAATGCCAGCCATCAGCTGAATAACTTCAGGGAACGGTGAAGAGAACACAGAGAGATTCTTGCTTTGAGCTAGTGCTGGCTGCGTAGTGTGTGCTTTCCTCCCACTGGCGTCACATGCAAGGCAGTGAAAAGGACTAAATTACTCCAGATCAGAATTGATTAAATAAATATGGGACATACGTGTTTGGTCCTTCAATCTCATTTAGCTGTTAATTTGCCTATGGTGCTAGAGGGGAAAAAGTTTAAGTTGACTTGACCTGGGCAGAAACAGGAGTTTTTTTGCTACTTACTTTTCCACAGATGATATGTCTGTGTGTGTAAGACAATGTCTGGGGCTGGATCTTTTTGCTGGCACATCTGAAAAAGTGGAAGGGAACAAACATTTTTGATACATTGCAGAGAAGCACTTTAGCATCAGTACTAATTGTAAGTTTAAGTGAAAGTGAAAGAAATTCTTGGTGAAAGGCTGTTTCATAATGAAATTGCTAGATTTGAAAAGTGTTTGGTAAAGCACTTATTCACATCAGACATGAAGTTGGAGTGTAATAGCACAAAGATGAATTTCTACAACATTTTAATGTCAGGAAATTTGTAGTTATAATATTGAGGAGCATGCCTACTTTTGATTTTTTTTTTCTCTCTCTATATCTGTCCTTAGATGCTCCTGTGTAAAATATATTACCTTAACAAATTGAAGAGGCATTCACTATTGCTAGTAATTATGTATCTGTGCTGAATCACTTTCAACCCTTAGAGTGAGGCAGTGAATGTGAATTTAATTTTCTAAGACCATTTAGATGAACTTTGATTCATTTAATTCAGATTGCTTGACAAAAATCTTTGGCAGATTATGCCAAATAAGATAGCATTTCCTTTTTTAACATTCTATTTAGTTTATAAATGACACTAGCCTTGGTTTTTAATAGCCATTTTAGTATTTCTTCATGGTACCATCCTCAGTTAATGCATTTAAACTGTGACGGTGTTTCTAGTGCCATTAATTTCTTATTTTTCTAGCTTGTCCTTAGATGTGCAGATAGAACATGCATTCCTTCAAGCAATCAGTCTGAAGGCTGGAAAGGCTGCTTAGATGGTAGTGATGAATTAGATTGTAGTATGGCAACTACCTCTTGTTTGTGTTCTCCTGTAAACACTTTGTTCTAGGAAGTTTAGAGACTGGCTGAAATTATCTCTAAAATATTGGTGGCTATCTTTAAGATCACATGAAGGATGTGGGTGAAGATCTAAAAGTCTGGAGAAGAGGTTGTGTAATGCACCTCTTTTAAGAGTGAGAGAACAGAAAAAATGAGAAGGGAATTTTACCCCAATCTTTACAAGTTAAGCTTCCAAAAAAAATATTAAGCAACAAGTGGTCAAACTAAACTATTTGTAAACAGTTAAAAAAGTRTTAAAAACCAGCATGGAGTTTTTTATTTTGGTTTAGTTCTCTGCTGTAAGAGGATAAATAGAGGAGAAGTTGTACTTTGACACTGTCTTGTTTGACAAACTTATCAGTAAGTAAAGGAAACACAATGAGAAAAAAAATATAGAAAAGTGTTTCCAGAGAATGGTTGCCAATGGCTCATTACCAAAATGGAAGGATATTTTTATTGTCATTCTGCCAGTATCTGTTATGGGACATCTCATAATTTTTGTTAGCAATCTAAGTGATGGATTAGAGAAGATGCTTATGAGAAAGGAAAAGTACCACACAATAGAAAGAGGGATGGACTTATAAATGATCCTGACAAGCTGGAGAATGTATATGGAGAAAATGATACTCCATTCAATAAAGACAAGATTTGAACTTCAGTAGTCAAATACACATGTGGACTGCCTAAGCTGCTTTTCTGCTGAAAAATGGCTGGGGAGTGATAGTGGCTCAAAAGCTGACTTGAGAGTCACAAAGTCATACAATTTTCTCTGTGTGTTTTGTGTTTGGTGTTTTGTTGTTTGGGTTTTTTTAAAGTGTCACGCTAGKATGTAAGACAGGAGTTTGAAAAGATCTTCCCAGCCACCAGTGGGAAGGCTCAAGCTAGAGTACTGTATCCTAATTGGGCACTGCACATCTAAGAAGATAGGGAACAATGAAGAGACGCCAGAAAGAGTGACCAGAAGGTAATCCAAAGTCAGAGAGCGCAGCACAAGTTAGATAATGCAACAAGTCTCCCCGTCACTGAAGGCTATCAAAAATGAGGTAGACTAATGTCTGGCAGAGATGGCACAGTAACATCAAGGTGACCTCTGGTAGGGAGYGTAGCATGTGGCTGCTAGGCAGCTATTTGGCTTATAAAGCATTTACAGACCTTTCTTCTTCAGGTTGTAATCCAGAACAATTAAACTGTGGTGATGGGAAGTGTAAGCATCCGTATAAGACTTGTAAAGATGATGACAGCTGTGGGGAGGACAGTGATGAAAACAACTGCTGTAAGTATGTATTTTTAGCTATTTTCCAAAAGATGGTGGAAGGCAGAAGCTGGAATATGCTTATTTTAATGGATGAATGTAGTATTTCTATATATTCTTCCATAGCACAAAGTACAAGTTTCATAATAGTGAAAACAAAACATGGAGAGTACAACTAGTTCTTGGGAGAGTCTAGGGAAGAAATTAATGAAGCAAAATCCAAGATAACAGTGATTTTAATTAGGTGACCTAACCACAGCTTGCTGGTGATCCTGTTAGAAGAGCTCTTTTTCCCCAACTTCTGCCAGAACAGTACCAATTAATATAAGGGAGAGAGACGTAATAGCTTTGGGACTTTTGCGCTTTGCCACATGCATGGTCTCTTTACTGTAGATACACCATGGTTATGGACATTGCTAGTACTACTAATGTCTCCCTAGTGACCTTGCCTTTATAGTTTTTCCTTGCTTTGAATCCTAGGTCCTTGAGGTAGCCAGCAGTATGTCCTTGTTTGTTGAAAAAAAAAAAAAAAAATCCCTACCACTGTAGGGATTTAGAGGTCACTGTAAACAACTGATAATAAGAATTATAGTAATGGAAGCCTATTGCTGAGATCTGTCAGCATACTGTCCCACACAGTAAACTGTGATAGTCCTTAGCTAAAAGTTTCTTGGAGGGAGGTATAAAGCTCTTCCATAATTTTCTCAACTTTTACTTAAAAACAAAAACGTTGACAAAGCAGATGATATCTGCTGTGAAGATTTATAAATTGCAATGCCAGTAGCACTGGTGAAGGTAAAACAACAGATCTGACAAGCCTAGCTTGCTCAGCTTGCAGTTAAGTAAAATGGGAGTGAGGACAGTTGGAGGCTCTTCTGTCTTTCCTCATGGACAGTGGAGACTAAAATTAGCGTGATCATTAATCAGGGTGGAACATTCCCCCTGTCCCCTCTCCATAGAGGGAACAGAAGAGTTTACACCAGTACAGACTATGACTTCAAGTAGACTGGAATGTGTAGCTTTGAACAACTTTCACCACTGAGTAGGTTGAATGTGCAAGGTTTTTTTAATCATTTGAAACCATGGCTCCAAACATGTGACACTATCTTCCCTTTCTTATTTCAGCCTACAAAAGTTGCTCCCCTTATGCATACAAATGCCTCAATGGAAAATGCTTGCTGAAATCAAATCCTGAGTGTGATGGGAAAAGAGACTGTGCAGATGGATCTGATGAAATGAACTGTGGTGTGGTAACATTTATTCAAAAATTAGTTAATGACTCCAGAAATTGAGTCAGGAATTTGTGCTATGGTCAAGCATTATTGAATTAAGAATTGATTAAATCAGATGTGAATTTAAAAAAAATGAATCTCCTGGTAACATCTGTATGAAAATATCTTCTTTGAATTTTGCACTGTTTCATTTTAAATCCACTGATCCATTCTGTCTATGATGACTTATTTCAAGCAATGCACACTACCAGGTTAAGCTGGTAGGTCTCTGCTTATTTGAGCTGAATGAAATGCAGTCAGGGAGCTGTGTATGTGAGGAGGGAGAAGATATGGGATTTTATTCAAGTGAACTTTTGGAAACAACCCAGCTTAGAATTGTGCTTAAATGTCTTTTTGAGTTACTAATCTCTTTGGAAAGCTGTAAGGGAGGATATGCAATGATTGGTTTATTCCTGACCTGCCCATTGAGTGAAAATGGGCAAGTACCCTTACCTTTTTACCAATTGCACAGTAAGAAAACACTCTTTTTCCAAAAGCTTTGAGGTCTATGGATAAAAATTTATGTATTAAGCATAGCAAAGTAAAATGACCTTGTGTTTTTTGTTACTATTTTATTCAATTATTTCTATTAGCTTGTGGAAGACACCAGCTTAAGAAAAACAGAATTGTTGGAGGTGAAGATGCAAGATCTGGAAAGTGGCCTTGGCAAGCAAGTTTACAGATGGGAGCACATGGCCATGTATGTGGCGCATCTGTTATTTCCAATAGGTGGCTCATATCTGCTGCCCACTGCTTCCTGGATTCTGATTCTGTGAGGTATGAAGAAGTTATACTGTCATAGAGTATTTGCAGTTTAATAACCTTACAGCGTCGCTTTCAAAAGTCTGTGGTAGCTAATCCTTGTCCAGATAAGTTGATTCAGGGTATAACTCTGTGACATGATATCACCACATGAACCCTCAATATTGTATTCTGTTGGCTTCAAAAGTCCTAAGTATCTGAAGTAATTCTTTTGCCTCCATTGCCAGTGAATCCTGCACGATAAAACACATCGTTTTGTTAGATTTAGGGTAAACAACATTTTTTTAGAAGGCAGGGATTTTCTGAGTAGAAGCTATGGCCTTTTCTCCCAAGGAAAGGACTATTTATTGATAAGTGGAGTTGTAAAACTCACCAGTGTTCAGTTTAGGTAGAGTAAATTGAAAAGACATACCTCCTACATGTGGCAAGGAGAAAACAGAGCTTAATAATACACTTTTCTGACTTTCAAACCATGGTGCATTGCAAGGAATTGGTCTTATCCCTCCAAGAAATTATTATTTTCGAAATGGTAAGTAAAACCATTACTTAATGTTTTAGGAGACAGAGACTATAGTGCATCTATCTTTCTAAGTGATTTTCTACTCCATTCACTTTGGTTTTGATGAATCTCATCAAATACCAAAGAGTAGATAAAATGGAGTGAACTGACACTGCATTACTTTCCAATGGGATGTTCTAAAAACATTCTCTTTACAGATACTCCGCTCCTTCGGGATGGAGAGCATATATGGGCTTACATACTATTAATGAAAAGAGCAATCGTGTAGCTATGAGRTCAATCAAAAGGATTATTGTCCACCCACAGTATGACCGATCTATCTCAGACTATGACATTGCCCTGTTGGAAATGGAGACGCCTGTATTCTTCAGTGAGCTGGTACAGCCCATTTGTTTACCCAGCACCTCTAGAGTATTTGTTTATGGAACTGTCTGCTATGTAACTGGCTGGGGAGCCATAAAAGAAAATAGTATGTTCATTTCCTGGATATACTTCTCGCAAGTTTGGCTTAATTTTAACTCTAACAATGAAATATTTATAGTTGTGAGAAAAAATACCTGTGGTTTACTTAGGAGGTCTATAAAAAGCTAGAAAATATCCCCTTAGCTACAGTCTGTGAATTCTGAATTTTTGCTTGGATGGCAAGTGATCAGCGCCAATATGCGTACTTGGGTGTCACAGACCATTGAAAAGCAAATGACCATATATTTACAGAAATGTGCCCCTTTTCATGCTCATGGTAATTCTTAACAGCTTTCTTAATATGCCTTTTTAAAAAAAGATTTAAATCTAGATCATTACATAATAGCCTAATGAAATGCAAATGGCTTTACAATTGATGCCTTCTTACAATGTCTTGCTTTTTAACAAAATGATGTAGGTAATATTTAAAAATCAGTATAATGGTATTTGAAAAAAACATATTTTTTCTATCTTACCTGTTTCATTCCCAACCCACCCTCAGAGCCAAATGAGCAAACAAACCAAAACTCAGTACTTTCTCTGATCATCCAGATATTGAAAATGTTCTGCTATTGAGCCAAAATATGACTGAGGATATTTAGTTTACAATGACACCTTATGCCAATACTATAGTACAGAATTAAGCTCTTAGCATGACTTGTGACTTACAGGCTTGATTTTTTAAAATTATTTACCCCCCCGCCCCWCATTAGCTTCATTCCTCAGGTCCTTCCCTAGAAGTGAGAGGATGGAGAAGAATGTAGAAATTTCATTTACTAGGACTTGAGCAATGTTTGGAGCACAAATAACAACAAAAAGCTTTAGGCATAATTTGAAACGACATTCAAAATTAGTCACACTGTGTGGAATCTTGTATTAAATCCATAATTTGCATGGCTTTTTTTTACTACTTTGTGACAGAAGATGCTCAATAGGATAAAGACTAAGGAAATGGAAAGGTGGTGCATAGGGACCTCTATGTCTGGAGGGTAGTGTAGACAACAGCTTTCAAAAGCTGAGGGCAGGCAGCAATTGAAGGGTATTGAAGCAATTCCTACCATCAGCTGAGTAGATTTTGAGTTTTGTTTTGTTTTGATCTTTTGTTTTGACAAGTGGTATCTCTATTTGAAATSTGTACCACCATAACATCTGCAATACCGTTTGTATTTTTTCTAGGTCATCTTGCCAAAACACTGCAGGAAGCTCGAGTGAGAATAATTAACCAAAGTGTTTGCAACAAGCTGTATGATGATCTTATCACATCACGTATGCTGTGTGCTGGGAATCTTAATGGTGGTGTTGATGCATGCCAGGTAATCTGGAATTTGCAGAGAAACTACAAAGGAATATTTGTTTTCATTGGAAAACTGTTCAGAGTTGTGGGTTGTTTGTGTTTTGKTTTTTTTCTTAGTAATAGAGGGAGATGTCTTGAGTATATGGTTAATTTAACATGGCAGTTAAAGGCTCTTCAGAATAAGGAAGGAAATTTGGCATAGATAATCTCTGAATCTCTTGAGAATTGTTGCTTTGCAAAGATAAGGGGTAAAATGTGTCGAAAAGAATTCTTTTTCCTCTTCAACAGTTATGTTTCCTATAAAAGAACAGAAATGTAAGGGTAAAGGGAATAAAGTTAGGGCCATCTGTGATTTTTGTTATTCATGTTGATTTTTTTCCTTTTTTGATGTCCGGGTGTGGGATTAATAAAATACTGTGACAGTATGATGAGTAATGTATTTTTACAGTTACAAAGAAATACAAAAGGCAAAGGTAAGCTASGTTTGGTAAATGCAGTTGCAATGCTGCCTTCTGATTTCATACGTTCATTCATGTGTATAATTACAAGTTTTGATTACATCATGGTGTTGTAAGTTATATGACCTAGTTTATTTGCACACACACAATCAGAAACTGCTCTTTGGATGTACTTCAACTGTCTTGACTCTGCCTTCTTTCTCCTTCTCAGTTAGACTAGTTGTGTACTTTATCAGTATTTGAACATATTATGATGAATATCCACTTTCAAAATTACAAACATGGTCGTTATACCAGTTACTGTGTAAAAGGAGAGAAATATGTTACTGGTTTTAGACTGTGGTAATTTGATAGATTTAATATATAAATTTTAATATATTAATGTAATAATAAGGATAATTTTTGCAAGATCATATCTCTTAATGGGTCAAACTTCTTTATACACAATAGACTATTTGCAGGATCTTCCTGTAGTATCTAAGTTCTAATTCAATGAATTATTATTTTTGTTAACTTTATGTGCAGTTTATTTGTAACCTTAGACCTTGGAATTGTTTTGCAAAACATGTTGTCTGAGAGTCTTGATGTTCCTCCAAAAAATGTGTTGCTTAAGAAATGCCCTTGAATTTTTAGATGGACATTTTAACCAATTCRGCTGTATACCTTATTGGTCAACCCAGTTTCTAACATAACATGCTGTGTTTGAGTCCTAGCATGTTGGCCCTCTGGGCCTTTAAGTTCTTAGGCTGAGTAGCGTCTTTGCTATTTCTTTCTTTTCAGTCACTAGTATACTGCAGTGGTAGAGAGGAATGATGTTGGCAGTTCAGGAAATCCCCACAGCACCCTGAAACCTTTTTGCTACAGTTCCAGACTTGTGGGCATCCTGATTTGTTTCATTTCTTCATGGACACCTAAGCTGTGCATGTACTGCACAGGTTATGTGAAGCTTCCAAACACCTTTCATCTTTAGAGGATGTGATACTTACAGTGAGAATTAAAACATTTACTCTTTCAGACTCTGTTTTTCTACCACTCTAGGATGTTCTTTGGTCTTGGTTCCTCTTTTTAGGATCCTTCCTCTCTACCAGCATACAGTCCCTTCAGTCTTTCAGAACTGGCTGTGTAATTGGGCAGAGTACATAGCCTGCTTTCTCAAGTCACTTTGAGATCAGCCTCTTGGACTATCAAAGTTGCCAGTATGACAGCAGCCTGAGAGAGAGGAAGAACTGTTCTGGCTTCTTTTCTTATCTTTAGATAATTTTGTTTGGTTGGGTGGTCCATTGTTACTCTTTCCTTGGTACATGGCTTTCTTCTGACCTCTTCCATGTTTTAGCTCCAACTGGGGATAGCAAACAAACCCCAGGGACAACTTGGAGGCTGCTGACTGCCTTGTATGCATAAGGAACAGCTGCAGAGATGAGCTGCATTCATAACTGCTCAGAGTTATGTGAACTGGTCTGTTCACAGAAGGCATACAAGGTTAAAACAATGAAGGGCACAAAGCATTTGTGAGCCCAAATGCATTTTGATCTTGTGAACTGAATTAAATGGGAATTTTTACTTTTCTACGTTGCTGTACAGAGCTGCATCTTCCCTTTGACATGCCAGTTCTTATTTGCACATTCCTTAATCTTTGTTCTTCTTCTCCTTCTATGAATGTAGACATAGTCTTGATTATGAAGATAATACTTAATTGTGCCTGATTTGTTTTTTGGTTGATGATTTTTTTTGTTTGGTTGTTTTTTTTGTTGGGGGTGTGTGGTAACTTTCTGTTCCTATTTAATAGACAGTATAAGAGTTCTGCCTTCAACCTGTGAACAATATATGGTCAAATGGTAACAGAATTCCCACTTCCCATCCCTGACTTCTCTCCCCACTCAGCCTGTGATTAGTTGATTTATGAATCCTGTAATGGGACATTAGCAATCAGAAATTTTTTAAATTTCTTTTTGCCATTGCTTTGCATAGATTAGTGTGCTACTTCCATAAGTTAAAATAAATTGAATAAATTTGACATCTAGCTGGGGACATTCTATCCAAAAATAAGATTCTAATATTAAATTGTAATTTGAGAAAGAGAGGGGCAGGTATTTACTCTCCTTAAATAACCTAACTTTTGTTACAGTGCTCTGTGTGTGTATGTGTGTGCGCGCGTGTGCACTAATGGCCGAATGCCCTTCATTTTAGGGAGATTCTGGAGGTCCCTTGGCCTGCACAGGAAAGGGAAATAGATGGTACCTTGCTGGCATTGTGAGCTGGGGTGAAGGATGTGCTCGGCGCAATCGTCCTGGTGTATACGCTAAGGTGACGGCACTTTATGACTGGATTCGTCAAAATACAAACTGATGTGCCAAGGAGAAAATTAAGATCATCTCCTTTATGAAAGCTGCTTCCTACAGTAGTCTATCATGTCCGTCTCTGATGATATAACATGAAAATGCCACTGACTGTTTCTTTGTGAAAGAATGCACTTTCTTAATGAAGAAACCATCATCTGTTGTTCACTTTGCAGTAACTGTTCAGATTCAGAGCAATTTCAGATTCCTTATCGATTCATCCTCCTTATCCCCAGCAGCAGAAACAGCATTGCTTTAAAAACAGCATAAAAAGGGATTAGAACCTGTAACAAAAATCCAGCCAAATCTTTCTTTTGCAAATCTTCTCCCCTCCTTCCATCTCCCTTGCTATGTATATATCTATATATGTTTCCACATACACATATCTGGATATTCATGGTTACATCCCATATATACTCAACTCATATATATTACCTTAGTGATGTTACAGGATTCGAAACATAAATAATTATTTCATGTTTCTTGAAAATACAAGTACTATAATCAACATAGTGTACAAAGCAGAGATGAATTCATTCTCTAGTTATGCTGCCACTGTGTGACTGTTCCTTTCTGGGCTATAACTTTTGGGCTGTCTCCTATGTTTTCCTAAAAACATCAGATATATAGCTCACAAATGTTAGGATGCAAGAAATTTTCATTAAAGAACTGGAAGAACATAATTTAGATTCTTTGGGATGATATTTATATAAGAGGAAAGAAATACTCAGTTTTAATTAACTAAACAAGAGGACACTTCGGTGCTTTCTTACATTCTCTTTACAATTTGAACATAGTTGTAGGGTCTGATGTTTGCAATGTGTTACAAGTGTATTTCCCCAGCTCTGGCTCTGGCATGCTTTGTAAATTTTAGCATGCTCCTGGTGGGTTTCTGCTGCTTTTCCTGACATCCTTGGTCTGCAGCAAGAAGAGTTTCAGGGTCAGGATTTTTCGTTTGTATCTCTTCCTGGGCTGTGCCCACATGGCCACAGGACATTGAAAGGARCGTAAAAGGAAAAGGGGTTTATGTGGTTGAATGCATTCTTGGACTCAAAGAAAGTAGAAGGTGAAATGACAGCCACATTCCTTTAACCCTAGCAGTAAATCTAGCTTTGACAATTATAATCTCCTGAAGAGCCAATCATCTAGCTGATTTAAGGTTTCCAAAGCTGTTTATGGGACTTAAGAATGCTGGTATTCAGTTTAATAAAAGATCTGTCTAGATGGYCTTAAGATGATCTAGGTGGTCTTTCTAGACCGTCTTAAAATTGTGCTCAGTATTTGGAAATGTTTAGCTTTCACCTTTAATGTATAAAAAAAAATTAATGAAGCCGGCAATTTGGATACCAGTCATTGCTGTCCACACAGCACACTTTTATTCTACGGTACATAAATAGGTGATCCTTGTTTAGTTGTAGGTCCACCTTGGCAGCATGTGGGGAAAACACTGAAATGAGCTAGCACTGTAATCTGCATGTAGTGAGATTCCTACGTCTAACACTGACACTGCTTTTCCTTCCTTTCTTGCGCTAGTGTTGGGCATTTCTCCCCACACAATGCTTGTGTCAAACTTACTACGTAAGCTATACTCAAAGCCTATATTTTAGGAGGTTTAGTATCTTTAAAGGTTAGTCAGTCATTCGCATCTTCCTTTTTAATAAACACGTGCTAAAAATGCAAGTGGTTATGTTTTATTTGTTTGATTATGCCTCTGAAACTCTAATCCCCAGTTGCAATCAGAACTACATTTATACCTTGGAGTTTCCTCTTTTTGTAAAGCTGAGCCTAACTTGCCCGTTTTACTAAAGCGCACATTTAAGGGCACAAGTTTCTTTTCCTTATATTGAAACCAGAGATGTCTTCACTACGGAAGAAAACAGTTTCCCTGCTGTTCTGTTTTAGATAAAAGCTTAGGCCAGAAAGTTCAGATCAGTTCTCAACTTCCCATTTTCTTTGAGAGTTTCTCAGCTCCATGCATAAGGGTCAGTTACTTCACATGCAAGAAAGGCACCAAGTGTGGAGGTTGGATCACCCAGATGAAAGAAAATCARGACTTTGTAAGGAGCTCCTTCACAGATGTAAATAAAAGGACTTTGGCTTTTGCAGGGTGAGATCCATAATCATTAACTCATTTGACTTGGAAAAACTATTTTGGTTTCAGACAATTCAGCAGGAAGGTAAGGTCTTTTACTGTGAGTGGAAACGAAATAATCGGAGCTCATCTCCAGCAGGAGTACTGAGAACCAGTAGGTAAAGGCTTTTTCTAGTGAAGATGAACCAGGTAAGATCTTGTGGATTCAGACACACGTTTTGATCTTGATGACTGCTCAGCTTCATCCTCAGTCCTCCGGGGTTTTAAGGATTCTCCAGAACCAAAAGGTGGGGTATGCAATTTGTATTTCTTTTTACTCTTTGAATGAAACCAAGCCGTGTGCTCAGCTTGATGGAGTGCCTTTGCCTGGATGGCTGTGATATGACATCAGGAATCTGAACCCCTGAATGTTCCAGGCATCAGTAGCCAGATGAGTTGCACAATGGGAAAATCTGGGGGAGGAAAAGCTTCCTCAGCATTTGGCAGGAAAAAGACGGAGCAGTGCTGTAAGTGGATGTTTAGCCAGCAAGGGAGGGAGTTGGAGAAAGAGGCTTTGTCTTCCTCTTAATACATGATCCTCTCTGTGCTGGGACAAGAGAGTGAGTGAGAGTGCAGTTACCRGCTGCCTGTCCAACCCTTTTGATCCAGAAGCGAGAGAGGTGCTCTGTGGGGAGGAAGGAGAAACACGAGGATGGAGTCAGAACAGGAGAAATGAGAAGAGGTAGGATGAAGGATACTGGGGGAGTGGGGGAAGGAATCAGCCCCTGGCTGCAGTAAGTTGTTATGAGTGACTCTAAGTAGCCCGGGAGACTTCACRTGGGAAGCTAGTGCAGACCAGATCTCAACTCACACCATGATTTGCTTCATAAAAGCAAATGTAGCGCACAGGCTGAAACTGAAGACTATCTTCCTCCTCTCTTCAGATTTGTCCTTTTCGTTTTTTACATGGAAGCAGCTTCTCAGGTTTAGGTTGGATAGTAAGTGAATAGACATAAATGGATCTCTAGCACCAAACGTGGTTTTAGGCTACATAACAGCTAGAGCGAGCTGTTCACAGAACAAAGGTCAGTAACATTCATTTCTTTATTGACTATACAGGGAGACTAAAATTATAACTGTTGAAGGATATTATAAATTCCCTTCACAGCCTAACCAAACCACAAGCTATGTGATCCTTTACTCAGTTTATGCTGTTCAGAACCACATCTGTTTGTTTATCTGCGCAGATAACTGCAATGGTGTTTTACTGTTTCAGCTGACAGCAGCAGGGAAAGCAGTCCGGTTCCTTTAAATTGCCTCACAAATGACAACATTGCTGAAGGTTTAGTCACCTGCTCATGCTTGTCAAGGGCTGGTACAGTAAGGTAGACAAACTGGAAAACCTAGTATTGCACAGCTGAGGGCTGTAGTTCCAGCGACTGGGCAATCGATACTTCCTCCACCTCCCGTTTGTCGTTCGCACTAGCTACTGAGATCATTTGTCTTTTCAAGGAATTCCCCTTATTTATCAGTATTTTGAGATCACTTCTGYGGAAACTATCCCAGCTCTCACTGTTACCGTCTCCAGCCTCACACCAGAACTGCTACTGACCATAACTGCTGCTGAAACCAGAAGGAAATGAGTTGCCCCCATGCTTTCTTCAGAGACAGAGGTCCTTGCGCAGAGACAGAAGCTATGAAAAGGCAAAGCTCTGGTCAGGAGCAAGAGATTATTGAATTACAAGAAGATAATGTGGAGGAAAGTGAGGCTGATCATGACAAGCCTCTAAATGCTCAAACAAGAAAGGTAGGAATTTCACTTGCTCATTTGATGCTTGCTGTTGGGGAAAATACCACACAGCAAGAGAAATGACACTTTGCAGGAACGTCTTAKAAGGGTGGTTTAATTTTTTGTTTGAGGGAGAGGGAAAGGTTATTTGCTTGAAAGCAAAGGCTAAAAACCTGTTCAAGATATTTCTTTTCTTCTTCTTCTCAATGAAGTATTCTAATTGGAGTGGGATTTTAAGCTTTTTTATTTTTTCGTGCTTGGCTGTTTGTGAACTTTAACTTAGGAAATGAAGTTGTAATTTTTGCTTCAGTTTTGCTTTCTCTTTTCATGTGCTGTCAGTGGGATTAGGCTCAAAACCAGAAAGGGGAAAAGTTGAAACTCATATTACAAACAGGCTTTCTTTCAGAACAAACTGACCAGAAAACAGCGTTGCCAGAACAGGAATAGGATGTCCTGAAACAGATCATGCTGGATTCTCTCTCTTTTTATCTTTGAGTAATTTGCAGTTGCTAACAATTATGAATTCGTATGAATGGAGTGCCCCAAAGCCTCAGTTAAGACCAGCATGTGAGTCCTGAGGGGGAGGCAGCTCCCAGCGTTTAGCTTAAAGCTAGGGAACAGACTAATGCTGGCAGAGGAGTAATATATACTCACAGGTGACTGTTGTACAGTGATTTTCACTACTTAAGAGCAGAGTGAACGCCTGTGGCAGAGCTAAGAAGTTTCCCACTTTTCTGTAGGGATGGCTGAGYGCTCCCCAGAGCTCGCCTGTATTACTCACGCCGCCCCTCCCTTGCTGCTCCTGGCCGAGCGACAGCCACTGCTTCCTCGTGTGAGCCCCKCTGGTCCCCCCTCCGGGCTGAGTCACCCCTCCGCCGAGGCACGAACCCCACTCACTCTGCTCTGTCGGGGGCCACTTACTTCTCCTCTGGTCTGGTGAGCTGGAACAGCTTGCCGCAGGGTCAGACAAATTCTAGGGAGGTGCAAAGAGGAACAGGAGAAGGTGGAGGAGAGGCAGGGGTGAGCTGGATCCGCTTGGCTACCTTGAGAAACTTTACCCTTAAGTTCCTGTTTAGCCTTCCCCTTTCCAGAACTGAGCTTTCATTTGGGCTCTGTTTCTGCTGATTCTGGCAGTTGGTTTTCTATCCTATAGGAACTGCTGGAAAATTATCGTGCTCTGCTTCCTGCTCAGGTGGCAGGTTAATCAGAACTGCCCTGCCCACCGGGGAGAGATTTTCTCTGCTGCTGCTCCCTCCCAGCAGTCGTGCGATAGATAGGATATAGGCAATGTCCAGAGGGTGTTGGCCCAGCTGGTCGGGGATAGTTGGGGAGCTGAATGTTTGCTTGAGATCAAGCCAGTTTGCTATGCGTGATTAAGAATTACACTTTTGTGATGGTCTAAATATGTGGCTCAGTCGAAACGTGGGCTTGGTAACTGTCTGTCTCAACTGATATTACTATGTCTGATTTCATAGTTGTACTCTAGGCAGTAGTTACTGGCTTTTTTTCTTTTTTTAAATACAAAATGATATGCTAGTGTCAAGTATTAAACTGAAGCTTCATTCTTCTAACATGTTTTAAAAATGAAACAAAAAATACATATGTAAACATGATTACATATGAAAGCATGCTGTAAGCGAAACCATATTCAGCCTTTGCCCTTGGTTCTCCACCAAAGCAAAGTTCTGCGTGCAGGGGTGTCTGCAGAGAGCCCTTTCCCTATCTCTGCCCCGCCCTGGGAAAAATGACTCTTGTAAGATCTTTCTGTAGGTGTCTATTTTCTCCCCCTGTTCAGCTGCCACCCCCAAAGAAGCTTTCAGCCAGCTGGTGGATGTCAGTTAGATTCAGTGAAAGGCTTTCTRTTATGCTGGGTTCTTAGAAAGTTCAAAAACTAAAGGAAGGTAACTTGGGTTAGTGCCTCCAGCCAGCAGCTAGCTCCTGCCAACCTGCACGTGTGTGGCCCAGACAACCTACAGCATGTGCTTTTCCTCGCCTGGTACTGATGTCAAAAAGGACATGGAGTTTACAGCTGGGTTTACGATGGATGGAGAGGAGGAGGAATTAAAAAGGCAGCATGGTCTACTTTCTTATGAATTCATGCCCTTCCTTCAATCTTCTGGCTGTGGAACAAAATAGTTGGAGGGKTTTTTTTATTTGTTTTGCTATATCACCTAAGCTGCTGCTTTTTTTTTTTTTTTAATATTAGTATTGTTGGGGTAACTAATAAAGCACTAACTTCTTCCATGGTCTTAAATCTTATTAAAAATTAAATGAAAGGCAGGTATTGTCCTTTCTCTGCTATATGGATGTGCACACATGCACAATTTCTTTGAAGAGAGTTTCTTTGTGATCTCCTAGAACAGGTGAGATTTGTAATAAGCTTTCTGTCAAATGTACTCGATAGCTTTCAAGTTTCCAATCTTCTGAAGAAAAAGGAAGTCAGCTGTAAAAGTCTCAATTATTTTACAGTGTTCTTTAACGCAATAGCATCTAACGAATAGCAGTCCACTTGCTTTGGGTGCTGGCATCCAGGAGCTATGCAGACTAATATCATCGATGTCGCAGAGGTGAATGATTTTGGAAATTCCTTCACAGACATCTTTTTGGTTGGGAGAGATGGCAAACATTAGAAGGACAGCTTGTGGAACATKTGAATCAAATCTATGTAGTTTAAAGAAAAATTTGGAAACTGTGAAAGCACCTTTGTAGCACCTTAGCTTTATAGGCAATTCAGGAACTGGGGAATGATAGGTCTCTTTCAAGTAATAGCCTACCTGTGAATGTCCTTTGCCTTCTGCAGGTCTAAGTTCCCACCTGCAGCAGTACTTAATGGTGGGAAYGGCTGGGGTAAGGCATTGCTTACCAATAAGACTCTTCCATTTGTGTGAGTTTTTTTGTTTCTAAATGTTACAGTAGAGACATGCTTAAATATTTTTTTCCCACCTTATTTCATTAATCAACATGCCCCTTCCTTTTGTAACTAGGAGAGAGATCACTGGAAACCATGCAGGAATGTAGTTTTCTGGAAGTGTAAACTATGGATGGTAATAACTACAATTTTTCTAGTATTCTTCCTGGTCATTCTCATCAGCCTAATTCTTTATTCTAGTAAGTATCTCACTCTCGGTTCATCCTCTAATAAAAATGTACAAGAATGTGCAATCTAATATAACACAAATTGAACAGTAGCATCCTTTAAACTCCTCCTGTAAACTGCTGAAGGGACTGGGGTGCTGATTGCAGAGGGTGGTGTGTTGAGTAGTGGATGTGAACGCTTTTATTTTAGCAGGCAGCAAGCAACTTGTATCCTGATCAGATGGCAATTCCAATTTGTACCTAAGTGAGAAAATGTTATGAAAACAGAGTCGGGGATGAGAATGGAAATGCTGCTTGTAGCATTACAATAAGTGCAATGGATCACTTACGTCCCCTTGTGTGGTGTCAGTGCCTGTCAGGCTCCCAAAGCAGCTGACTTTTGCTGACGGGGGCGGATGATTGACCTCTACGTGCCGTCACTTTTCTTCGGGTGGCTTGCACTTTCTTTCGGTCACTCCCAGTCAGTCATTACATAGGAAATTTGTGAGAAAGCCACCCTGGAGAAAGCCAAAAGAGGTTGTYTTTTTTCTGATACTTCTGCTAACTGGAACTTTGTCCTCCCCTTTCTATCTCCTTTTGAATATTAGATGTTTACACGGATGAGGATGACTATTGGGATCCTGATGCACTACTAAATAGCGGAAATTGTCGCAATTTTTCGGGAACGTTGGAGTTAATGTGTGGTCTCCCACACCTTTTCTCTGAAGACATTACTAAGAGGGTATGTGTTGATATGGCTCTTGGCAAAGCTGCTTCTGCTTGTAACATAGATTCGGTGTTTTCCCTTTTAAGAAGTTTCTGTTTCTCTGTGTAGCAACTCAGTCATTTGCAAGTCCACAAAAAATTCTGAGTTGTACTTTTTCTAGTATAATTTTAAGTCCTGATCTAGAAAAAAGAATTGTCTGCTTTTAAGCACACAAGCAGTTTACATTGATTAAAAAAACCAACCAACCAAACAACAAACAAACAAACAAAMCCCCCCCCYAAAAAAMCCAAAAAAGCACCTGATTTTTTTTCCCAAATTTGAGTAATGGTTGGGACATGGTCTTCACCTTTTTCACAGAATCATTGAATAATTTAGGTTCRGAGGTGCTTGTGAAGGTCATCTAAACCCAGTGCTGGCTAAAATCCTGGCTAAAGTCGTGCATTCTTCTGTAAGTACATGATGACAACCTGGGTTTATGGTTGCCATTTCCATTGAGCCATCACAGCCCTGAGTTACGGCTGAAATAAGCTCAGCAGGCATGGCAGTGCTGATTTAGACTTATTGTGGAAAGGGAGGCTCAGTAGAGGGACCCTTCCCTCTACCAACTAAGAGTAGAAGGTACTAATAAAAACCCAAGCCAAACAACATAAATTGTACATGGCAACATGAGCACATACTTTTAGTTCACCCTGAATGCCTCCATTGTGTTAAGGTAATACAGTAGTCACYCAAACACACAGATTAACTTGCCTGTCAACCTTAAAGGGATTGTGTACATTTTCCAGGGCAGATACTTGCTGGTATTTGACCTTCAGCACCTGCGTTTATGCCCCTTAAAACACCTTGTAAGAATGATTTGCTGTACTTTCTTTTATGGGGAAAAGAGAGAGTGAATGGAATAAATATTTTTTTCTTTTTCTTTTGTCTTTTCTCTCCAAGTTAACAGATGTCTACACTTCATCTCCAGCTCTAGGACGCTATTTTARGTCAGCTCAGGTGGCTTATTTCAGGTAAGCAATTTCTGTCACCAAAATTATCTGAAAATTCCAGACTTTTGATGAGACATAAATGTACCTATGTAAATATGCACAACATTTAAATCTGTGAAAAATAGGTTGTTTGGGGGAAAGTTACATATATAGGTAGTGAAAACTGGTCGAAGCATCCTCTGGTGTAAATGGCAAGTGCTGCTAATAATATATAATGACAGTAACATTTTGTTGCTGTTAAGTATCATCTCTGTTGTCTTTGGTTCCAAGTGCAGCCTTTAATAAACATATTCAGGGATACTTATTAAAAGGAAAATGAGCTGCTGGAACCACTTGAGGTTGACATGGCTTAAATAGCCTTAAATAAATAAAACAGGGTTCATGGGCAGGGGAGAACTCTTCTGTTCCCAAAAAAGCTAAAGGCAACAGGGACATACAAGTCATGAGAGCCGAAACAGTAATATTGCATTGCTGGTTTGTTTGGACTGCTTTATTTTGGACAATAGGAGCAAATCTCAAAGCAGCAGCATGTTGGAGAGACTGGTGGAACAGGAGTGAGAGCAGAGCAGGTGGCAGAGTGGAGGCTAGGCTAGCCTGGGTGGGAGATGCTTGCACATGAAGGAGAAGCTCAGCCACCCAAGGCTGGTGGAGCCAGAGGAGTAGCAGTGGTGGGAAGAAGGGGAAAAGMATCCAGGCCTGCCTTGCAGAGGCAACAGAAAGCTTCAAGCTGGAACAGAGGGAAGATCTTACTCTCTGCAGAAACTGGCACTGGAGGAAGGCTCAGGAGTTTACTGTGTTTGAGACTGTAAAGTTTTAATCTATGGAGATACCMCAGATTTACAACAGGAGGGAGGCTGAGCAGCAGAGGGAAAAGTGGGGCTGGAAAGACCAGCTGCAGCATGGTCCTGTCACGGAGAGATAGCAGAGAGGCAAAGGAAGGTGGTCGGAGAGCTTCCCCAAGGACTTCTGAAAAAACACTGTTACAAAAGGGACTAGAAAGACAGGAGGAAATCAAGGGAAGTAGGTTTGCAAAGTCMCAAGGCCCTTGAGAGAGCAAAGACAGAGGAAGAGCCCCTTGGGCTGCAGCAAGGGGCAGTCCTGAGGGCACTCTGGGGAACGTGCTCCCCTGCTCTGCCAGCCTTGGCCATGCCGGCTCCGTTCAGTGACTGAGCTGTAGCTCCTTAGCCTTAYGGGTAAAAATTATGATTTAGACCATCAAGTACGGAGCTGTAGTTCTGCATACATATTGACTAGCTGATCTCTCTCTCACTCTCTCTCTGCCTCTTTGTGTGTGTGTCTCTCTCTCTCTGTCTCCTTTTCTTTTCCCTCATCCAACTACTATTTTTGATGTTTTAAATTCTGTGAGTACAAAATGTAACTGTGGAATTGTAGTYAGTGGATTTGGTAGACCACAAACAATGAAATCTCCAGAGATGGACTCCAGTTCACTGGTTTGCGTAACCCACTTCAGACCTGAGTTAGGAGCACAGCTGGGTGGCCCCAGGTACTACCAGCAGGAGAACAAATCTTTCTGCAGGTTCTCAGCTAACCTATGCATGAGATATCACAGCACCTCTTATTGTTACGTACTTGTGAAGCACGAGTGCTGAAAACCTCACCCCATTAGGACACATGTCCAATTGTCCTTTGTTCATTTGAAAACATGTCTTAGGTTTGCTTCAGGTATGTGCCCAGTTTCTGTTAATGTCAAGAGCTGCTCTGAGAAGGGAGGGGGAGGAGGAAACTGGAATCTTTGATGGCAGTTTTCTTTTATAATGCTTTTCTTTAGAACAAGTTTTAAAAAAATCCATCCCAACATTGATATGAAAAGTCAGTCTTCTCAAAAAAGAAAAGACCGAGTGGGGACTTGAAGGCATTCATACTTGGCTTTGTTTTTCAGTAATGAAAGCTCCACTGTATTTTATCAGCTAGAGTTTTCTGTACCACCATCAACAGAGGGGTTTATGGAAAACACAATGAACCCAGATTTTATAAGGAACGTTTTACGTCAAAATATTTATGATGAAGATGATACTTTTAATCCTGGGACATCTGAATGTAACAGGTTAAAGCTTGACCCRACTTCTCTCACATTAACATGTAAGTGTTGTACATTAGAGAGACTGTTTCTTTACAAAGAGCAGAAGTATTTACTTGAAAGGAGGGAAATCTTTCTGGAAAGATGTTGAGATTTGTTTGTAAATGTATTTTGCACAACAGTATTAAGAAAATTGTAAAATATTCAGTTTTCAAGAAAGTCTTGCTGTGCTTGGCTTATAACCTAGGATTCACTGGTCATCTGATGAGAAAGGAAGTAGTGATGAGACTGGTTAGCTATGGACTCCAACCAAACTTTTCAGATCTCCTCTTGCATTTTATGTACAAAGAAAATCTCCTCATATGTGTGCGTACCATAACGGGGAGCCAAATAATTAAAAATGTTTCTCCTTATTGTGTATTCATATTTGAATGGTTATAAAACAAATTTCAATCAAAGTAAAACAGGATAAGTAATTTGGGAGTGAACTTCTGTTTTTTTTCATGGTCAACGATGAAAAAGCCTCCTGATTTTTGTCTTTTCAGAATTTTTTGGGAAAATTTATTATACACAGTGATACCTTTTGTCCTAGTTTTGGCTGGCATAGAGTTAAATTTCTTCCTAGTGCTGTGTTTTGGATTTAGTATGAGAAGAATGTTGATAACACACTAACGTTTTTAGTTGTTGCTGAGTAGTTTACTAGTCAAGGACTTTTTGGCTTCCCATGCTCTGCCAGGTGCATAAGAAGCTGGGAGGGAGCACAGCCAGGACAGCTGACCCAACTGGCCAACGGGGTATTCCATACCACATGATGTCATACTCAGTATATAAATAGGAGGCGTGGTCCAGGAAGTAGCAATTGTGGCTCAGTTATTGGTCAGCGGGTGGTGAGCAATCGCATTGTGCATCACTCATTTTGTATATTCTACTATTATTGTTATTATTATTATTCCTTAATTTTCTGTTCTATTAAACTGTCTTTATCTCAGTCCATGAATTTTACTTTTTTTTTTCYGATTCTCTCCCCCCATCCCACTGCGGGGTGGGGGGACTGAGCAAGCGGCTGTGTGGTGTTTGGCTGCCTGCTGTGTTAAACCACAACACCTTTTAAAGGAACCAAATATTCATTCTTCCAGCTTTTCTAAGTAGTGATTCCAATGTATTTATATTTGTCTTGATTGAAATGTCAGTACAAAAGTCCTAAGAGCTTTGCAGTTTTACTGAAAACAATGCATGGAGCTGCTTCCCCCCACCCCTGAGTTACTGAGCCACACCTATGTGCTTTCAGAATAATTCTAGGCTAATACATCACCATACAGTGTAGATATGGAAGATTTGCGATTAACTCATATTGATTTTTCTTGATCAAGGGACAAGAGAGCAACAAGTCATGAGTTCCAATTCTCAGTATCATTTTGTTCCTTATATATTGACAGGATTCATAGAAAATGCAAAGTAAAAGGGACAGGAAAAAATATGCTGAAATACCTAACTGAAGTTTCATTTTAATGTTAATAATGTACTGTTTTAACTTTCAGAGAAATGATGGAAAGACTCCTCATCTTCCTCACTGCCTAGAAGAGACGGGCTTCTCTTATCTGTTAGTAATCCCGGGGTAGGGAGCTATTCATTAGGTAGAAACACTTCTAAAGATGTTATCCTGTAAATACTGTCTATGATGCAATATTGTAAATGGAAAATGTGGTATATTTATAACAGTGTTGTACTCCTATAACACCGCTACCTCCTTCTTTATTATTGTCCTGATATCTCGGTAACCCATTTCACTCTTGTGAAAATCTTGTATCTTGTCTCATGCACACTCTGTTGCCTTTGAAACCTGTGCTTTGTCTTGCCTTACGATTAAATCTCGATTCCCTGCACAAGCTTTAAAAACAGTCTTGCACATGGCTCTTTTCTTCTTCTCTTGGCTTATCCAAAATTATCTGCATAGCTTCATCCTTAAATGCTCACTTCCACCCATGCTCATGTCTGTTATTTTTTTTCCCTGCTAACTTCAAATGCCATGTTTTCCCATTGTTCTTTCCTCATAAAACAGCCTGAAACTTAAATATTCTCTATATTTTCTTTAATTACATGCAAGACCTTTGCACTAGCTTCTTAAGTGAGCTTCAACTCTCATCATTACCTTGTTCATCCTACAGTCTTCCTGGGTAAGGTGGTACGTGCTCTATTTTTCTCCTCTGTAATGTGAAATAGAAATGAAGGAAGAAATATTAGGAAGAAAAATGTCTTGTTCATTAACGCATCTGAATGCCACAGGAATCTTTCAAGGGTCAAATTAGCTGTGTGCCTTAATAATTAGCTTCTGGTACTAGTGAATAGACAGCTATTTGACCTGCATTTGTAAATTCAGAGAGAAACTAGTCTATACCCTTAATTATAGTCCTTGTCCCAGCAGTGAGGATAAAAATGAACAGATGCAAGATATTTGCCTTAATAAGGCTGCAAATATTTGTTCTTCTTGACAAGAGATCAGATGAGATGGACCGATGCCAAGGGGAAGGTGCTGAAGCAGACCATGTAGGCCAGCGTGGCATGAGAGTTATAGCCAGTAACGGGCTATAACATGAAAGTTAAAAATTATGCATTAACTTTATGTGGAACGGAATGGATTCACTACTATGTTAGTGAAGTATAGCATCTTGTCATTTGTTTATAGCCAGTATAAACGTTAATACTGTTGGATAAACAAATTTATTTTAAGAAACCTTTTGTATTGTGAGAAATATGTTACGGGAAATTGTGTTTCTCTTTTTGTAATATTATTAGTTTATTTAAGGAGTAATCTGACAATTTTACCATGCATTAAATTATTTATTTTTACTCTTAAAGTGATTGTTTTCATCCTTCAGCAGCTCCAGTCTTTCAGCTGTTTGAGTTGGAAAATAACCATCGGAATTCTAAATGCTGAGAGCTGTATGAAGCTTCTGTCTGACAGAGCCGTACACTCAAACCAATATTTGTGGTTGCTTGAGTTTTAACTGAGCTTGGGAAACAGCTGGGACCAAATTAATAGTTCACATGGCTCTCATATTTGTGGCTAATTCTGACCCCATCTTGATTTGTAAGATGTAGTGTTGGCTGTAAGAACCRTAATTTCTCTTGATGCAATATTCTCTGCAGCATACAACTAGAAGAGATATTCCTTCTGATTCTTACATTGGTGAAGGATAAAATTCATGGTTTGTATGGTTTGTCCCAAAAGCAGCAGGCTATGAAAATACCAGCAGCAAAGAAATAATTTGCCTTTGAGATGCTGTTTSATCTTATTGCTCTTACTAAGACAACTGAACCTGCCCTTGAACACTTATTATCTTGATTCTGTTTCTAAGAAATGAAAAATAATATGATTATGTTTCTTTATGGTGATATCCCTATGTGCATTAAGAGTTGACAGAAAAAAGGAGGAGCCAAGCATTCATTTTTTTTTCCAGCCATCCTCCTCTGCGCCAGTACCTTTACCCCAGCAATTCACAGGAAAGAAGGAGGTGGAGTTGTAGCAAGATGTTGTGATATTCAACAGAAAATGTCTGACTTTACAGTCTACCTCCAGCCAACCTTTGAACTCTTACTGAAGGAAATGTCAAAAAATGACAAAAAGTGGTTTCTGGTTTTATACCTTTGAGGTAAATYGGTCACGTAAAAGAAAATAACCAAGTGAATTAATTATGACCTCATCCATTAGGGACAGTGTGAAAACGCATTATTTCATCAAGTTAGATATTTTGTGTGAATGCTTAATGTTAATTTTAATGGAAGGAGTGTGGGTAATGCTTTAATGACCGAGGCAACTGAAACACTGTTAAAAAGGAAGAGGAAAGATAGTTCTGGTAATTCAGCTTGTGGAGTGTACAACCAGCCCTTTAAAATCCCATGGCAGGCAGTCACCCGTGTAGCCACGGCAGCCAGCACAAACCTGGGGCAGACTGAGCCGCCTATCGCTGCAGCGGCAGCCCCGAGCGCTGCCTGCGCTGCGCTGCCTGCGCTGCGCTGC
>JASVER010000022.1:2572829-2613981 GCA_030449065.1 Oceanodroma leucorhoa
GCGCTGCCTGCGCTGCGCTGCCTGCGCTGCGCTGCTGCCGGCAGCCGTCCGCCCGCGGGACCGCCCCCGCCACCGGAGCTGCGGGTGGGAATCCCGGAGGCGCTGCGCCCTAAAACCAAGGCTGCGGCCAGCAGTCACATACAAAGGGACATTTAAAATCAGGAAAACTGTCCAACGTTTTCTTCCAAATTGTTTTATTGCAAAAATGGAGGGAGCAAAAAACATGCTTAAGTAAGAACCCAGGCACGTGATGTGAGCTCATACTTTATGAGCTCCGGTGAACGGTTGAATAACTAGTTTCAGTCCTACGCGCATGTCCAGAAATGCTGCTTGTAGAGGGGTGATGGGCTGCGGGGAGGTCGTGTTCTGGCATTGCAGAGAGCCAAACCTGAGACTCCGGCAGCGGTGAGCTGGAAGCGTTGTGTCACGGAGGCAACACCTGGGAATCTTCTGCTGAGAGGTGTGCGGTTACCGCCTGTGCAGCATCAGGTTTCACAGTCCTCTAAGTGGCTGGAATTTTTGTTTTGCATGCAGTTCGTTGCTTTTTTATTTAATTTCAACTTCATTAAGACTTCACTCTAAGATAAGTAGTATTATATTAAAGGGGGGGGGAATTTGAGAAATGAGTTACTTATTGAAATTGTATGTTGTATAATGGTATATATCAAGCAGGCCAGAGAAACTTTGAAAAAGAGTAAGTGCACCTAACACAGAGTCTTTGCTTTCATTTAAAAAACAAAACACTCCCCACAAACAAACAAACAAACATCTCAACAACAAGGGGTGGTGTTACYGCATTTTTTAGATTTCTATCAGTAGTTCTGTAACACCCCTTTTAAAAAAAAAGTACTGTAAAAGTCTGGAAAAATGTGCAGCCTCAGTTGCTTTTAGTAATGAAGCACCTAATTTTCTATAGAGAAACATTGTCTTACAATGGCAGTTGCTACTGATTCCTTCTGGTTTAATTGTCAAGTCCTGTACCCTGTCCATGTCTCTTTCTGTGATCACCTTTTCATGGACAGATTTGTCTCATTGGAACAGACTGGCAGATGTGTCCTAATGAGTGAGCTTGGTAACATGAGAGAGATGTTTGTTTGAAGACCTGACAGCAGAGGTAGGATAGTTAGCAAGGCTGCATACTGCTGACTTAAATGTTCAAGTAAGAGAGTGCCTTGGGAGCAGAAAGTGTCCCTTTCTAAGTTATCAGGACGTAATCGTAGTCACTGTGCTCTTCAGCACTGGCAAYATTTTCCTTCCTCTTGGGCACGTTGACAAGTTCATATTCTGTCCGATTATTGGTGTTAATCACAGAGGCTTCATGTTTTACGTTGTGGCTGACAGTAGAGTACCACAGTTCACTGGAATTCATAGCATCTTTTTCGGCAAAATGTTCCTGAGAGGGGGAGAGAAAGAGAGAGAGAAGCTTCAACGTGATTATACTCTGAAGAAGTTTGCAATGTGAACAAATCTGGTACAGCCTGTGTGCTCATGCAGYGGTGTTGACCAATGTACGTAGTACCGAGAACGGGTTTGTAAATCCCCAGTCATTTCCCTACTGTACAGGCTGTGGCTGGACACCAGGAGCCCCCAACAACACATGCACGCCTGGTGTGGATGGAGGGTGAAGCCCTGACTCTTGTTCTGAGGTYGACAGCACTTAGTGGTAGGGTACGTAATAAAAAGCTCATCACCACACACACGAGGGAGCGCAGTGGCACAATGGCAGRTGGAGGAACCCGAATCATCCCCTGCCCCAGGTCCTCCCAGGGCTGTCCCAGGAAAGCCATCATCCTGGTGGTCCCAGGGTGACATCTACCCAATGAGTGAACGGGAGCGGCTCTCCAGATCACCTGAAAGATGGGGGTGGCRGGGGAGTCACTAAAGGTACGGGACATATTATGGATGCAGTGAGGGGAGAGCATTTGGGGTTTACACAAGGCTTACTATGGGATGTTTATGGGAGGAACCTAAGGGGAGGGATCAGGGTGATTTGCAGAGCAAAAAGCCCGGGAAAGCAGGGGAATAAAGGGAGGGCCAGGGGAGTCACRACCAGCTGGCAGAGAGACCGTAGGGTCTGGGGGTCGACTGAGACCCCAAGTGTGTGTGTGCGYGTGTGTCTGTGCAGGAGACACACTGTCCTGGAAGGGGCCCTGGCCTCACGGGAGATGCAGCGATGGCTAACCCCCTCCCTGGCAGTCCTTGTSTAATGCTTCCTTGAAAACAGAGGGAGGAGAAGGAAGAGCCGTTAATGAAGGAGGAGGTAAGATTGTGTGGGTAAATGCCTTCCCAACTCTGTTTAGATTTGTCCTTCCTTTTGCCTCTTGAAGGTGTTTGCTAATGGGTTGTGGGTGATTGTGCATATAAATAGTTAGCAGGATGACTCATTAAATCTGAAGGGACAATGTGAAYTGATTAAGTACTCAGAGCCAGAAGTTAAAAATTTGTTTGCCCTGATGCTCTTGATTTGAATCCACTGGATAATAAATCCAGTGAGTAAGTACAGGCTTTACAGTGTCATCCTCTAATGTCTGCAGTAGTAGCAATATTTTAAGTAGGCGTTGCCGAGTTCATGCTGACATTTGTAGCTACCTTTCGTACTCTGTAAGTGGAACAGACGTCTTTGCTCCACGGGTTAATAAACGCAAAGGGTTCTCTTTTATTTTTTCAAACCCAAAAGTGAGAAATAGTTGTTAGAACCTAATTCCTGCAGAATCTGTCTCGGATTTTCCTGACTTATATAAATCGTTTTCTCTGTTTAGATTCTGCTTGGTGTGAAAGATCTCTTTGAGATCACTTTGAGAACACTTCACTGAAAATAATTCCTGAGTTTTGATTTGAGGCTTTATAAAATTTTGACATTTAGAAATTCCAGAAGTTTTAAGGAACAGAGCAATCAGGGCGGACTTGCTTAAGAAAAGGAATTCCCTACCTTTCTGCAGGGGCATGGCGCTCTCCTTCYCTAGTCACTATTGCAAAGAACTGGGAGGGCAACACTATTTCTCGTAATGTGCCCATTGGAATGAGAACAGGTAGGCTCTTTATTTTCATGAGTGACTGACTCCAAATCCACTGAGTGAAGTCTGRAGTGCCTCTTGTCCCTTCCAACATGTAGGTCTACCCAAGACTTGCTCATAGCCACATTTTCCAGAATCCTTTCAGCCTACAAGTTTTGGAAGTCTGTTATCATCAACCTTCTCTTATCAGCGGGGAGACTGAAGTGCAGAGATGGAGTGATTTGTCCCACACACTGACAGTGCAGAATGAGCGAGCATGAAGACTCTTGAGATTTTGTTTGAGTCTTTCATTATTCATAGGCCAAGTTTAATACTTGGAAGGGGCGTCTCTCTTATTGTACTAACAACCCTTTCAGGCTTGTCTTCACACCACACTCTGGGGCTTTTACTTGGGACCAAAACCTCTCAAAACTAGACAGCTACTTGGCAGGTTCCCCATTACAGTTCCACCCCCTCCTCTTCTCTACCCCCACAGTCCATCCCGTGYTCACATGTACAAACGATGAGCTCATTTAATCAAACCCTTTTCTGTCATCTTGCCCACTCTCTTCAAAATTTTCTGCTAAACACCCACATATCAGCCAGGCACCAACTTTTGTTTCACTGATGTCATCTTTATAAAAAAAACACAACCAAACAACCMGATTGGGCTGCTAAGTGGCAGCGCTTAGTTATGCGGTACATAGGGCTTCTGGTGATTGTTCGTCGTTGGTGACTTGGGAGGTAACTTCACTCACCCTCTGCTAAAACGAGCTATTCACAAAGCAGAGGTAGTTAACCACTGGTATTCGGCTGCTGCCTCTCAGAGACCAGTGTATTAATACAAACAAACGAGTACAGGAAACTGTGAAGTGCATCAGTTGAGAAGTGGCAGCTCCCCCACCCCTGCCACCCCTTGCCTCCAGGATGATGAGTTTGGGCAGAGGAGCAGGGCACACACCAAGTTATACAGTTACCTCTTAAATTACCTTGGGGTGCATTGCCAGAGCTCCTAAATCTAACCCCAAAGTAGGGAAGTAAGATGGACTAGGCAATGTGTTAATCATGCCAGTCTTTCTTGCGTGTCCTCTCCTGCAGTGCAACCATTTGTTCCATTCTGGTTTATACCAAACTAAGCGTTCAATCTGACAGTGCATATTTTGAGGCTTTTCTTCCTCCTTCTAGAGTCAGTGGGACATTGAAAAGGGAAACCTTACTCTGTTCCAACAGAGACTTGGCCATTCTTTGAGACATCCACTATTTTTTTACAATGGAAAGATTAACCAAAACCTTTTAAGCCTCCAAGTATTAAATCTCCCTTTGTCTTTCAAYTGAAGACTTCTTTTATTACTAAAGCTAGTTGGCAATAGTCCAGTTAAATGACTTTTTATTAAACGATGTCATGCTAAAACTGAAACTTTTTTGTRGAAACATGCCAGTTTTGATGAAACTGTAGGCAAGGGAGGTTATGCTGTCTACCAGAAAGCTGAGGGGTGAAGGGAAGGAGGAGGAGGAGAGAGAAGTACCCCCAGAGCCATAAATTGCCCAGTGGCTGGGAACACTCATCTAGGACACGATCATGAGGTAACAGCCTCCCGAATTGCCTGATTCAGGCCAGGCAGCGTTACACTCAGCCTCTGAAATCACAGGTGAGTGCTGCAGTCTGTTTGGCCACCGGCTGCCCGAGAGTGGGGCTGCATATCACTGTTACAGTTTATGTACAAACATTTATTTGGTATGTAGGCTTAAACTGATGTTTTTCTGCATCCGAAGCAAATACCCTGATTATGAGTTTTTTGTCTCTTCTGCGGGAACCTGACGGACACCTTGTCTTTCTGACACATGGAAGTTTTCAACCCGATTGCCCTGGAGAGTAGCGAAAACATTCACTTTTAGTCATTACCTCGACGGTACTTGGCGGATGGCTATAGGTCTGCGCTGGGGAAAGAAGAAGAAAATGCACGTGATTGATTGTCAGTCTTTGGTGCAGCGACAGGGCACAAGGACTTTCTGCAGCACAGGATTTACTCAGACTTAGCTACAGACTGAGCACAGGCTGTGCGAAAGCATGAGCTAGTGTGACATTAGTTGAGGAAAGGGTTGAATCTCTGAGGGCTAAATAAATCAGCTTTTCAAGATTTATCTTTTCTCTAGTTTAACATGCACGTACGTCATGCAGCACTGCTCATCGCTTTTAATAAAACCTAGATGTGCAACCTTTTTAGGGTTTTTTTTTGTGGTTTTGTTGTTTGGTTTTTTTAACTTAACTGAAATCAGTTTTACATGTCTCTCTCTGAAATGGCTGTTCTTGCTTGCTTGCTCTCTGACTGTATTTCAGCTTTATGGCCAATGCAGCCTTAATTCTGCCTGGGATTGCTGGCTGGGTGCTGGGGCACAGAGGCACTACATGATGTGCCACATGCCCGAGCGTGCGCTGGGTGTTTGTGCACGTGGTTTTGGTGGGCTTGGGCTTTTCTGGAGATTTGTGTCTCTGCCCCATAAGCATCTGAAGGGCAGAGGGTTGTTGTTTGCATCTTCTTTTCTCACAGCTTTATTTTTATCTGCCTAGCTGGTTCTTGTTATGAGGCTGATTAAACTATTGGTTGCTCCTGTAAAATTTCAGAGCTGAGCGTTCACTTTTGCCTAAGGTAACGGGGGGTTTTAAGTGTACTTGTTTTGCAACCCGACTGAAGGAAAGACATCAGTCTCTCAGTATTGCGTTAAAGCTACCATTTAGAGAATTTGCAGTGTTTTAAAATGTTACTGTGCTGCCTTGACACTGCCATGAAGTTGCAGATGTACATAACTAACGCGAAGCTGTTCCTCCCTAAGCAAATACCACAGCTTGTGGAAGTGGTAAAAGTATTATATCATCCCTACATGAATGGCTTTACCCACTGATGGAAGAGGTAGCAGTCTGAATCAAAACCAAGACCTTGTGATTCACATGAACACATGTGATCCTGGCTACTATGTGAGTCTTCCCTATTTGCATATTTCATATGCAGAAACTCTTTTATTAGGAGAATACCTCATACCAACGTGTGTTTAGAAAAAGTCCTAAATTGTGCTTGTATATGGGGAAGGGGGGCTGGCGTGTGACCAAACACGAGGCGTGCTGTGCCGGCAGCCCCCTTCCTCCTGCAGCCCTCCGCCTCGCTTCCAGGGGACGAAGCAGGGAGGTAGCACCGGCACCCCGTGGAGCGGGTGCTCCCCTGCTACGGTTCGGGAGCTTGGAAGCCTGTGGGCCTGGCTGTGATGTACCAAGGTCAAGTTTGCCGTTGCAGGAGGCAGCTGCGTGGCAGTGGCCGAGGCACGTGTGGTCTAGGAGGCTGGAGGGGATGGCCRTCTCCTTGTGCTGCGTCATTCCAGAAACAAAAAAAACAAAGAGGCCCCARATAATCCAGCGAGGTGGGGCAGCAAGAGGGTGGGTACCCTCCACTGGATGCAAGGAGGTTTCCCCCAGCTGGGATGCGAAATGCCTTGCTATGGCTACTGCCCACGGCCATGCCTGTGCCCACCAGCTGCCTCCAGTGAGTGATGCTGGGTGCTGGTGGAGGGCTCCCCCATGCCCCCACCCATGCCATGTCACACCACCCCCAGGGTGCTCGAGGAGCCTCTTTACTTACTTTCCTTGTGGGAGTATCCTTTTCCCCKGATGGGGATGCGCACTTTCCACCTATGGTATGGAAATAAGGGTGGGCAGGTTAGGTSTGGTGTTGGTTAGTCCTCACTCCCCACTGCCAACCCCCGGGCGCCCRCAGTCACATAGGGAGACCCCTCCAGCAGCTTTTTGGACAAGTCACTTTACGCAGCTTCTCTGCCTCTGCCCTCTCAGCCTTTCCCCTCTCCTCCCCGGGAGGCAGCCCCAGGCGGGCACCGAGCCCTGCCCGGGGAGCTGCGGGAGCAGGGGCTGCCCCAGGGGAGGAGAGGCACAAATCATAGGTCCAYGCATGGAGGGGTGGCAGGGACAAGCCGGCAGCTGACGACAGGCATTACGGCATTTAGCCATTCCTGCAAAGTAGAGCCTCTGACCCCCTGGGGAGCTGGCATTAGCTCAGCAAGGTTTGTGGTTTTGAGGAGCAATCGACCTTTCTGGGCTTGTCCGTATGAAATACCTCCAGATGGGTGAGTGAGCAGTAAATATGGTGAAGAGATATGAGAGAATCAGCCCCATCCCCCCCTGTGTTATTCACATCAGTCTATGCACTGGTGTGTCTCGGTGAAAATCAAAAGGAAGAGAAACACGGCGACTGTGTAACACAAACTGCAAACCCACGGGTGAGTGCAAGGCTAGCGGACAGGCCAGTTCTAATCTCCAGCAGCAAATAAACTTTGCTGTTTCAAGCAGACGACTATACTTCCAGCTTTAAGTAGTGAAATTATTTGGCAAATTTAAGATCCTTTCAATTATGTCTGGACTGCTCTGTTACCAAGCTTTTTGATAATAAGAGCTAGGCTCGCTGGAGCGTGCACTGTTGCTTATAGTTTACAATTTTCAGCTTGTAAAACACCTGTAGAGTAATTTACAAACATTTTACAATGTGGTATTGATATTTATATGTTAGATTTACATATATAATAAAAMTGTACTAAGGGACTGTAAAGCTGCCAAGTTGCATGAAGTTGGACAATGTGCCCAACTTGCCGGTGGAGGTGCATTACCAGTCAGTCTCTAATTGCATAATTGCATATTCTTTTTCTTTCCCAGGACTGGAGGTAAATAGATAATGTCACCATTCTTTGTTGTTRTTGATACTTTCCTTTCTAAACATGTGCTCTTAGATCTTAGTTATTTCATATACTACCCAAGTTCGGCAATTAGCATGAAATTCTTTCTGCACATTTCCCTGGTGTTCTTATTAGAGTAGCAGGAATCTTCACAAATATTAGTGAACATCCCGACTTCCTGTTTAGTGGGAGAATTTAGATCACTTTTGTCACAGCTAAGAGTAAAGATAAAGCTAATCCTACCTCATTCCAGGTGGCCTACCTGGTTTTCTTTGAATYATATATAGCATTTTGCCCACACTGGGCATAAGCTCCTCTAGCTCAGTTGGAGATGCCAGTGTGAATGCTTCACACAATTTGGTCCCAGAAGTCCTATGATATACATTTTAAATAAAATCTGTATGTATATCTTATGTATATTTATAATACATGTAATTCACATTAGAAATATAGCATAACTGTCAGATATCATGAGTTTGATATAAGTATTTTTGTTTTCTAATCATTTATTTATGCCACTTTTTTTTGTTTATATTCAATTGGCTTCTGATTTTTTAGTCCCTCGCTTGGAAGGAAAGGTTGTTGGGCTTGGATAGCTCTTCTCTTGAATTGTCAAAAGATAAATAACATATGTTCCTGTAGCAAATTAGACCTGCAAACTGCTGCACAACCCTTAGATAAAGTCTTCTTATTTAGTCAATAATGTGTAATCCTGTGGCTCTGAGGATTGGAAGCATTTCTCAGCATCTGCATTCATACTACAGATGTGCTGGCTCCTTTGAGGCAGGTGCCCAGCAGTTAGAGGAGGAGAGCCTGACTTGCCTGTGGCTGGAGGGTTTTTGGGGGGCTTGGGTCTTGTTGGGTCTTTTTGGAGGCAATTATAAGTATAGCTTTATCAGTGGAAATGCTGGGAAATAGTTCTGGCCAGCAGTCTCAAAAGAGAAGAAATGTGACTCAACTCTTAAAATAAAAACAAAGGCAGAATTCATTTTCTTTGTTTCTATAGTTTCACTTTGCTGTCTGCAGAGCAGCTATATGAGCTGATGTAGATGCTCCAGAGGCTGTCACTGTCGGGAAGTGGTCAAGCCAAATATAGAAGTGCCATTAAAAAGCAAGCTSTCCAAATAGAAGGGATGAAGTGGCAGACTTGGGGATTTTTACGAAGAAGAAAAGAGGGTCAAGAAACTAAATACAGAGGAGGCAGTGGGTTCTGTGGATAAATGGTGGGTTCTGAAATTGTTCAGCTCCAGGTTGCAACATTTTCTCCCAGCAGCTGCAGTATCAAGCCACCTGCTATTAAGAGCTTGAGTTTGTGTTAGGTCTGCTTTTGCACACCTGAAGCTAAGGTTGCCTTCAGTCTGATTTTACTTCAAACCCATTTGCCAAAGTGCCAAGAGACAAGGTGGTGGATGCCCTTTCTGTCCCCRAAGGGGGACTTCCTGGGCGGAGGTAGTGGGACGCTGCTGGTGCGGTCACACACGCRTCCACTGAGCCACCTTTGTAAGGGGTGATGCCAGCCTTGCCTGCTTTCAGAGATAGGATGCTCCTCTGCTCTGCTGTGGGACATGACAGCACTAGCCTTCAGGAGAGAGGACTTCAGTGGGGAGCCGCCGCAGTTGTTGTCTCCACCTAACTTGTTCTCTCTCAACAAGAGGTCACTGGTCCAGAAATAGTTTTGCTCGTACCTGGCTCCTTAAACCAACCACCTCTAACACAAAACTGCCAAACCTAAAAAAAAMCCTCATCCGGCCAAGCAAAAAAGTGCCATCTTTGTTCTGCGGCTCGCTGCTTGACTAAGAAAGCGCAACACCCCATCGCTTCAGTGTGTTGTAATTCCTGCTAACCCTGTAATTGCCTCCGCATCCACCCGGCCCCACGCCCCACTAGCTGCAGCTGGTCCTCACCTACTCATGGGCTGATTCACCTCCACCTGATGAACTCTGCCTGCCAGCCTCAATGGAGTGATAATTTGGGGTTATTTCCTCCACCTGGCTGCTGGTTTTCCCAAGCCTTGTAGACACTCCCCCATCCACAGGTGCCCATCTACTTTGTTGTTTTCCAGATCTGGTTAAAGCTACTCAGGAGAGACACTGACAGCTGGATGGTGTGACTGCATGAGCCTCATTCCTTAGGAATATGGGTTTATAACAATATAAGCTGTGAATGCAGAACAAAACGCTTTGGGGAGGATTTTTGGAGGTGGCTGCATGCCTAATGTCCAAGATGAGAAACAGGGGCTCTTTGGGGGACCTTAGTGCAATTGCTATAGATTTGATCCTGCAGCAGTACTAAAWGCCCTCAGGGAGGCAGGATCAGGTTGGTGTGGGTGGGCTGACTCCTGTGGGATAGGTACAAACCCTCACGTTGTACCCTGAGCTTTTCCTTTAGCCTGACTGTGAGCCCGCCCGGTGCTGTGGAGCAGAGGAGCCCTCCCTAGCCGACCCTCAGCCTCTGCCGCTCCTGCTGCCCGGTGAGCAGCGGCGGCTGGGGCTGGACCTCCGCAGCGCCGGAGCTCTGCCGGGATGCTGAGTCACTGCACAGGAATGACAGTTTTTCTGAAGACAAAACAAAACAAAAAAAAAACCCTCATCATTTCTCCATCCCTCCGAACTTCTGCCAGGTYTGTGGGTTTTCACCCGGCTTTATCAGCAATCAGGCGGCTATGAGTGAGAAGTRACGTGCTATACAAAACTCGCGGCGAGCGGGCACTGCTAATTGAGGGGAGATGGAGCCAGAAGGGTTGCAGTTGCTCTCTGTCCTGCAAGGGCAGCTAGTTAATGCTCTCCCTGTGCTACCTCTCCTGGCAGTGGTTTGTTACAGGGTTTTTGAAGTGAGGAAAGCAGGGTGTGGAGCTGCATGAGCACAGGCTGCGACACGGCACTGTGCCCGTGCCGCCTTTTACAGCAGTGGACCTTCCTCCCTTCCCCTCTGATGGGAGATATGGGTTTCACAGCCCCGTCAACAGCTAGTAGGAAAAATCTGCTTTATGAAAACCTTGCTCATGGTGTCCTGATTCCTGTTGGTAAAAAGCAGTTGGGAATGTTTTCAAAAGCAGCAGAAGTCCCATCTGTAAGTGTGACACAAGCACTTAAAGCCACGGGGATTCAGCAAGCTTGGGAGCTAAGAGCCTGGTGCTGAGAGCCTACAGGCACGTGAGCTCATCGCTGCTCCTTGCTGCCACAGGTGAGGACCCACCAGCTTCACGTGGATTTTGTTGGCCTTGACTCAAACTGCTTCTGAGAGCAAGGATTCATGCTTTGGGGACTTTTGCCCTTCCCCTCAAGGCCAGGTAAATCTGTCACGCCTCTGGCCACAGACCTGCAGGGAGGTGAGGGATGCACTCTCTTCGGAAACAAGCAGAAGGTTTAATTTTGGCAATTGAGTGCCTCATCTGAGCTCCTTTAGACCAAGCAAGCAGTCAGGGTACAGTACTCAGTGGTTGCATGACTTTTTCTTTGATCTACTGAGAAAACAATGGGGAAGAGAAGGGATTTTCCTCTCTGTGGGCCTTCAAGGAAATCATCTGTCCACACAGTGGCTTTTTGGTTGTTTTTACTAGGAGAGTTATTACCAGAGAGCCCTGATGACCATCCCTTGGAAGTACAAAGGCACAAACCAAGAGCTAGGACAGTATTTAGCAGAAGCAAGGCTGTGACATGAATACCCGGCAAAGCAATGGCCAGAGGGGCTGGATGCCTGGGTGGGAGAGCCGTCCAGCACCTGCTACTCTGAAGGGGTGTTGCCTTTTCCAGGTGTCTTTTCCTATGCCTGTGGCTAGCCAGGCCAGGCAAAACACCTCTGATACCACAACACAGCAAGGTTGGAGGGCGAGAGAGCCATGTGCAGCTGTGGCACTGTGGTGGGGTCCCCTAGCCCGGCTGGGCCAGCCCCGGACACCCCATGCAGCACTGCCAGCTGCGGTGCCAGCTCTCGCCCGCTTGTGTCCAGGGATCTGCCTCTCGCCTTCCCCATTTCATAATATTTAGGCACATGGGGTTAGGCACCCTCCTTGAAAATCCCAGCTTGCTGTAAAATAGCACGTGAGTTGCCGCTTTCCGAGAGCAAACCTCCTTCTGTTCGCCTTAGTGAAAAAAGTCKTTGCTTGAGCCAGCCAGTTTTGTTGGAGGGGCTTCATTATTATTATTTAAAAATTTCCAGCTACGTGACCTTATTTCTCTGCTTTGTGATATGCTGCTTCAAGAGTCCAAGCTTTCCTGCATGTCCTGTTCGGATGGAATAAACTCAGAAATATCCAAGCGCTTTACTATATCCAGGTAAAAGGGAAATTTCTAATATAATTTCCCCCCCTTTCTGTGGGTGACATTAAAGAGTGCTGTGCTGAACGGTGGTGAATCCTGCTGGAAACCCTCACCCCAGGGAGGGCAGTGATGGCAGCCTGTTGGCCATAGCAGAGGGGCAGCCTGGCTGGTGCCCGGCAGTGCTCGGGGTCCCTGCACTGAGCATCTCTGGCACAGACGGCGCCGAACGCAACCCGCCTGTCCTAGGTGGCTCCTTCCGAGCATCCTCCTCTGTCTTCACAGCTCCGTAGGAGATAATCTATTCCTACCCACTGTTGTACTAATTATAGTATATTTATACTATGTACACCATTTAAATATATTGTGTAATTTAATCTATTTCTCTAATTCTAATCTATTTCTATGCTATACTATCTTTCTATATAAAAGCTTGTCTTTATGAGACATGGTGCAACAGACAAGAGATGGCAAGGTGAACCTTTAAGTGTAGTTTTCCTGCCTGGAAACCTGGAGCAGATGACAAGTACTCTCTGCTCCTTGTGTTCCTCACCTGTAACTCCKTTCCCCGCTCCAGCAGGCTCTCAGTGCCGGGAGCCTACGGCTGAAGTCACTGCCATAAAAAACATCCTGAGGCAATACTCTTTGACATACCAAGAGCTATACTGTTCATCTTCATTCGCTTGCTAAATTACCTTTGTTTAATCAAGAGGCTCCTCATGGCGCCTTACATGATCCCTTAAGGCTGATTCATTACAGGTATCATTTGTTCCTATTTTTAATAAAATCACTCTCTTAGCCCTCTTGTTTAGTAATGAAATATAAAATGGTATTGAACCTACCTTGTTTTTGGTAGGCAGTTTCCCATCCTTCCACTGGATCTCTGCACCCTGGGTAGCCAATTTTGGTGTGGTTTCCCTGCTGGCTGAGTTGTTTTCTGTRCTGGCTGTGTTACAGAGTGAAACTCAGTGACCAAAGCAGCTCATTATCTCTCACACCGTAAGTGTATGAAGCACCCAGATATTGTGCCCCTAAAAAAACCAACCCCARAGCCTCCACTGCAGACAAGCACTGACGAGTGGGGGTTGCAGAGGAAGACGGGAGGAATAGATGAGTGATGTGTCTTCCTGGGGCGCCGGGGCCGGCAAGCGAATGCTGGTGCTGGTAGCCTCCACAAAGTGACTAGTGAGTTGCAACATGGACTCCTCTAGGATCCCTCAACTGAAATAGCAACTTCGGGTGCTCTCAGGAAGAGGAAACCACATCCCTGGCCACCTTGCTCTTCTGAGAAGTGATGTGACAAACCAAATGGTAAAAACCAAACCCTTCAACCCCAACAAAGCACAACCTTTGCTACTGAAGCTTTCCAATGCAATCTGGTTTTCCTTCCTCCTCTCCTTTTTGTCTTTTGTTTTGTCCCTTTTTCTTCCTCCTGAGCTACAAGGAAGAAGAAAAATAGAAGAATCAGAAATGCAGTTTGCAGGGCTGATGGCTCAGGGAGTAAGTGTGTTTTAATTCACACATTGTGATTGTAGTACATTGCTGGAAAAGAAAAAAAAATTCTGCAAGACTTCAGGTGTCTGCAGCAATTTCRTCAAAACTCAGAGGTGAGAAGTGATGGGCGGTTAACCGGGCAGTTTCACAACGTGTGCTGTCCCCCGGTAACGTGTGGTTTTGCAGATAGGTGTACTCCACTACGAGCTAGGTCTCAGCTAAGCAGCACCCCTCCTTCGTTTCTCTTTTGCACTTGCTAGGCAGTCCCACACCAGATTTCAGCACCAGCAGCTGTAATTTCCAGCCCTTCACTGCAGCCAACGGCAGTGTGGTAGCGGAGGGAGGGAGCCCAGTTTGGGAAGAGATCGCAGATCAAATATCTCCAAGTCAAACATGACCAAGGATAAACAACTATGGCTGCGTACAAACTACCCTTGTACCGTCTGATCGAAAACCTTTGCACAAACGTGACACTTCGTCTGTAACCCTGCCCAAATGAGCATCACCTRGTCCTGCAGCATCGCTTGGCTACTGACTGCAGGTCCTGCCGCAGCCYGCCCCGATGCAGCGACACAGGCTGGAGCGTACGTCGGCAGATGCAGCTACTGTCTTTACCCCAGTGTACTGCAGCTCTCCACATCCAGCCGAGATGCAGAGAGATTTGCYGTACGCAGGTATTATTTATGAACATGTTATAAGTGCCAGGACTGTTCAGTTGCATTTGACAAGCTGCTTCCCAATAGTGGCACCTACTACTGGTACTGATGGGCGAACCTCCAAAAGTCGCTACAACTCAGCAGTGGATGAAGCCATCTCCCTGTGTTTTGTTCTCTTTACAGGCAATGCCATGAGAGGCAGCACTGAATCCTGCTGACAAGGTAGGCAGCTACCCGGTTGTTAACCTGGGTTTGGATGGTTGAAAACCCAATGTTTTAGACTGATGGTTGACAAAACACTGTTTTAGACTACAGTTGTGCCTGAATGGCTACCATCGGCAACGTTTTGCAGAAATTCAACTATGTGATTTATCGATATCATTAGTCACTTGGGCTGTGTGGAAATGTTGTAATTTAGTGACTGTGCAATTAATTCATGTATGTCCTTTTTTGATTTACTGGGAACTAGAGAGACCATCCTAGTGCAGCAGAAAGGAAGGGAAGAATGTGCATCACTGGGTTTTTCAAGCAGTGGTTGCAGAACAGTCTTCTGCYTAATTTATTTCCAAGCTTTCACTGGCTTTGGAAAGTGCCTGAAGCTCAGGCATGGTGTGCAGTTCTCAGAAATGAAGCTGCTGTGCAACTGAAGCAGGAGAGCATGGGATCTGACTGACAAGCAAGGAGGAGGTCTATAATCCACCAAAAGACAAACAGATCAGGAACTGTCTGAATAAATGCACTTAAAGGTACACTCACAAAACTGAAATGAGTAGTGKGGTTAATCAGTGGACCTGACATTCCTGCCTGCCTTATGTTTAAAGTTATGAATCTACTGCTGACCTTGGCTGGTCCCTGGAGGAAGGGGGGGTCAGAAAGAGATGCTCCAGCAGTTGGACGTGCATGCAGACACAGKCGCACGTGGGCTGGGAGGGAGGTCCCTGCATGCCTGGTTCCCTGTGCCGTCAGGAGCTGTCAGGGGAGAGGCAGAGCCTGGAAGGAGCAGCCAGCGTAGGTGGCTCTTTATCACCAGGTAGGGGATGTTGTAAACAATTTAAAGTCAACACATTTTTCCAAGTGCAATAGCCATCTCTGTCCTTTGCTTGGATGTTGTTAAGACTGAAAGTTTGCTCTTTTTTGAAAGGCATTTGCTGTGGCAGCACCCAGGTTTTCAGGGTCGTTTGGAAGGACTTTGGGAAGATCAAAGCATTTCTGGTAGGAAATAAAATGGTTAAAGCTGACAAGAATATTTCCTATGAGCAGAAAAATACATCAACTGGGCTTGCAGTTCTTTTTTACATCAAGTGCAGTTCCTTTTGTGATCACTAAGTGGTGAAGTTCAGCTATGAGGACTTCATCAACAGTGTGCAAGCTTATGGAAAGTTCTTCTGTTAATCTTTTGTTTCAAAATTGTGGCAGAGCTAAGGTGAGGACTCCAGCAARGCCTGGAATGAATCTTTGCATAGGTCACTTGCACCCTACTTAGGAGGCTTTGGTGCAAACAGACGTAGTTTCAGCAAATCTTCAATGCTTTTTTCAGTTTTGGATGTTCTGAGAGGCTGACAGTCAGAAATTAAATGTTTGCTTGTGAATCTCCATTTCAAGACTGGCAGTTTTCCCTCTRACTTGGTCCAGAGCCTTTGTCCAGAGCCTGTTGAAGCTGTTTGCATTGCTTAATAGCTGTAAAATGGTCTGGCAAACCCCACAAGAACTGTTTTTCAYTGATTTCACATTTTGGTCAGGCCAGAATGCCCTTTCAGAAAACTTGAAGGAAAATGCAACTATGAAAATAAGGAAAGGAAAATGAGATGTGATAYCTCAAAGGATAAAGACAATAGCATGAAGCAATCGCAGTTTACAGAGTGACGTGAATAAATTACTGAACCTACTCAAAAGCACATCCAAAATGTTTCTTTAGAGGAATACTGATACTTGAGCTGTTTCTATCTTCAGATAATTAATTACCACTTGGGCGGAGAGAAGGAACTGTGTATGTGGAAGCATGTCTGAGAATTTTTTTTCATGTTATGTTTTGGGCCCATTGGCTTCCTCCAACTTACTTGCATGATTCAAGGTTAATCTGTGCGGCAATTCAACTAAAAGAAAACATTTTTAATGCAATCATAGTCATTTGGAATAGTAAGAATTTGCAAAAATGTAAGCCACCTAATCAGAAAGCAGAAACATGAAACACAGTTTACCAGTACAAGTTTGATTAGCAAATGAGGTCTGGCTGGCTGGTTGCCCCACCACGCGGTGTGTGAGCGACCCGTGGGCTGAGGGTTTTGTTGGTTTCAGCAACGTGATCACAGCCGGCAGAAAAAGAGCAACACAGGGGTAAAAATGACAAAGCAAAAAGGCGCAAAAACAGTGACTCAAAACAGCTGTGTGAGATATTTTTTTGTCATCTCAGGTGAGGGCGGAGGGGAATGGGTGTGCTTGAGGGACAGCAAGGTGTATTTCCGAGGGACAGGGCTGGGGAAGGAGCACGGACCAGCGGAGATGGGGGCAACCTCAATGGAGGAGAGGGGAGACCAAGGCTCTGCTTTTTCCCCAAGGCAACGTATGACCTAGGCGCTGAGCGGGGCACTTGGCTTGCCCTGGTCTCCTTACCTGAAAAAAGAGTTGCGTTATAGCAGCATCAGCAGCTCCTGGGTCTCCACTGATTTACAGGTGGGGTGCAGACCCCTAACTGGGTCCTCTGAGTTACATGTTGGGGACATTTGTGCTCCTCATTGCAGCATGACCTGAGCTCCTTTCCCTGAGCCAGGGCCAGGGTGGCCTTTCCTCCTGCCCCTCGCAGACTGGCAGGCATTGGGTGCCCAGCCAGCTTAGAAATACGGGCTTTTATTTAGGCACTTGCAAAAACCTAACCTTATGGAAAAGGCACTCGTGAAAAACCCAGCCTTGTAACCCCGTTACCCCATATGTCTAGCAGCCCAGCTGGAAAATCTTCGGTTTCTGGCTCTGACATTTGTTGTCATGTCCCCCAAAATTTTTATTATTCAGCTGAGTACCGGAGGGCAGGAGGTTTTTACGAGATGCCTCTTACCGTATGTGCAGGGAGGGGGAATGTCCCTAGAGTAAGAGTGAAGTATATAAAAAAGGGGAAGCTACGCTCAATGGATCAGTCGCTCGCTCTTCTCCCTGAGAGCACAGCAAAGATGATGGTCGCTTGTCTGCTCCTCTCCAGCATCTGGACCGTTGCGTCAGGTAACTCCCTTGTCTGTCTGTCTGTCTGTCTGTATTGTTACTGTAACAACGTTAGGGACCTCGGTGGCCCTGCTAGCCTACTGCTGCTGTGCTGCTGGGTGCTGCAGTCCCCCCCTCGCATCCCCCGGGTGAGCCCAGCGGTGACAGGCACCTTGTGGCACCGCTCGTGTGGGGCTTCAGGCATGTCACTGCTGGTTGCGCTGGCAGCATCCTCTCCTTAATTTGCCACCAGTGCATTTATAAGCTGCAGACAGATGTACAAATTTATTGCAATTCGCAAATCATAAAGGAGGCAAATCCAAATGCTCCCAATGACCTGTATGACTGAAGTTTGATTTCATCTCCTGCTGTGACTGGGATTTGGGTCAGAGTATGGCGCTGATTTGCTTTAGCCAGGACAGAGTTATTTGTAGTGATGGACATGGTGCTTGCAGGTGTCTGCTCAGGCCACTGAAAGCTTGGGTGTGTTACATTTGTTTTTGTAATTAGAAATCATGTAGAAAAGCCTGAATTTGTTTCAAACTAGCTTCCATGGTCATGGTTTATATTCTGACTGTGGCACTGCTGAGCTCTGAAAAGCAAAATGACTGGCAGAGCTTCACAGCTGGCTTCTTGATCTCCTGCGGACATCTGCCTGGCCATGGCCACAGCCAGGGAGGGGGCAGGACCTGAGCGAGCTTTGTCAGGTGGGTTAGACAAGTGTACCTCTGGGCACTGCAGAAAGCCTCACTCCTCTTTAAAACCTGCAAAGATATTTCCCTTCTTGTAAATTGAATTATATGTTTCAGTGCTATAACTGTCCCTGCTGATATCTCCCTTCCCATACTGAATGTACACAAACTTTAAAAACTATTATCCGAAGAGGACTGTGGAGCTGAGCTGTCAAACCTGGGAGCATCCATTTTGATTGCCTTAATAGTTTTTCCACACGTGTCTGTGAATTGGAAGATGAGACTGATGTTTGTTTTTTCTTTTCCCTGGAGGCCTTTAATACCATGGCATTTATGTTATGAGAGTTTTCCATCTGTGGGCCTTCAGCAGGGTCTCAGCTGCTTCCCAGCTGCACGGCCTCAAGCCTGAGATAGGACGGGTGCAGTTTGCCGCTGGTCCTCCCTACCTTGCCTTTTCCTTCTGGTTTTCTGTCAGTCTCTGACAAATGTGGATGCACGATGTATAGCGATACATGTAAGAACTTCTAGCAGCTTTACTGATTTCCTTCTCACTGCACTGCCGGAGGGCTCAGAGAGCTGTAACACACTGGTGCCCGTTTGGGCATGAGCACGGCTGAACATTTAGGGAACCTCTCCATGAGTGCCCGTGGGATAAGTCTTAGCAGACAGAAATCAGTCACTCCTGACACTGGAGCTGCCTTTCTCGGCGGCACTCTCTACAGCACAGGTATCAGGCTGGCGAGATGCTTTGTGTGAGAGGTGTCAGGTCCAGCGAAACTCTCGGGGCAATTCTTTAAAGCTGTGTTTTCATTTTTTCCCTGGATGGAGGGGCAGAGAGACCCTCCGGAGCTGTTCCGCTCAGGAGTGAGGGTGAGGGGCTGGTGGGCCTCTGCTGGGGCGTGGGTTGCAGAAGGGTGGTGAGAAATGCTGAGTGTAGCACCCGCTTCTCCCCCAGGCTCCGTGCAGGTGATGCACAGAAAGGTCCAGTCGGTCCGGGCAGGAGGAAACGTTACTTTTTCATGCCGGTCGGTCACGAAAGAAGATGTGCTACAGGTGACCTGGCAGAAGGAGACGGACGGAGCTGAAGACAACATAGCAACTTACAGTACGATGAACGGCCAAAAGATAGCGAAAGGCTACGTCGGCCATGTGAGCTTTGCCCACAGTGAGTTACAAGCCTCAGCCATCTCCCTTCATGGAGTCACCCTCCAAGATGAAGGATGCTACAAGTGCATCTTCAACACGTTCCCCTCGGGGGCTGTCACTGGCAGGATGTGTCTCAAGGTTTACGGTAAGGCATCGTAATTGCGTATGGGCTGTCATCTGAGGATCAAGTTGTTTCCCCTAGGAAAAACCTTCCCTGACTGCTGGTCCTTGCTAAATTGCTGGCTCAGCTTCCTCTCTGGCTCTCTGTTGTCCGTCTCTGGTTTTACGTCTGATGGGAAACCAGCTTTCAACGGTTCTTTAACTTTCTTCCCCTTTAAGTCAACAACAGCGAGATCCAAAAGCTGCCATGTAACCCATGACTTCCTCCAAGTTTCCCTGGCCATGTGCTGCGCTGACAGCTGGCCTGCGACAAACATGAACCCTGTGCCCCACTGCTTCCTCCCACTGCTGCTCTCGCCTCCTAAGCCTGGAGATTGGGCACTTTTTTCTTACTCCGCCTTCGGCCTTAAAAATTCAAAATATTCAAAAGGCAGAGCGGCATATGTATGTCCAGAGTATCTGGAAGCTGATTTTGAAGCTATAGTAAAAATGACAGTATTTAGGCTGGGCTCAGGAAAGGGTTGCAAACAAAAAAGACTGAAATACAGCGCAGGTCATGGGCTTTGCCACATGAATATCTTGTGCAGGTCAGCATCAATTAGCTTCAAGAAGAGAGTTAAAACAAATCTTGAGTCGAGGTGGCAATATTTGACACCTCTATACAAAATCGTCAACTAGCAAGTACAAGATGAAATACAGACAAATAGATGAACTCAAAAGGAACAAGAGTGAAAAGCTGTTTATCTTTTGAGGGAGGGTCTTGGTTTTCTGCCAGTGAGAAAGCTGAGACATTAAACGTGCCCTGAGGACACCCTGTTGGCTCCCGAGTTTCTCATCAGTGACTCCGCTGTGGGGACCTTGGCCAAAGATCATATCCGATGTAGAAAATATCAGTGTCTGGGACCTGCTGCTGGTGGTATGATCCCTGCAGAGTATTTTGTTTATCCCTAGTACCTTCTGCTGACACAGACAAAGACACAAACACAGCCCACACACATACCCACATGCCAGGAGTCCTCTGCGTGGAAAAAAAGATGCCCCTGGCTTATAGGGGAAAGATGACTTAAGCAATAGGGGAAAGGTGGGGGATGAAATACGAGGGAAAACCAAGCCTGGAACAAAAGTTCTTTTTCCTCTCTCTTGGGAAAGYTCCYAGAGCAGAAAAGAGAAATTAGGAGAAATTCACTCAATATTTCAGATATAAAGAGGAAGGTGTTCCTAAAGGCACCCAGTCCTGAGTCATTCAGAGGGTAAACACTGATTATACATTACAGGAAAATATGGAAGTACCTTGCAGAGAGATCCCATTCTTGTTTATCGTGTAAATCTAAACACGGAGTTAATTTGGGTTGTTTTGTTGTTTTGTTTGTTTTTTTTAATCCAAGTGGGAGAAGTATTTCCCAAAATCACCAGCTTTGTGGCTATGATTCATCCTTTAGCCCAGCACTACTTTAGAAACAAAATGTTTTTCTGCTGCTACACACACTCCCACGAGCATCTCTTCCCGTATCTCAGATGAAAAAGCATCATCGCTTCTCTCACGGGCGGGCGTGAGCCCACTGCTCCTGCTGCACCAGCGCAGGCTCGCGGGCCGCTGCCAGGGGCTGGCTCACGGGGGGCATGGTGGCCTCCCTGAAACGTGCTTTATCGACCATGTCCTGGAGGGTCACCAGGAATAAATTAAGTGTTCGGCACTGGGACAGAAGATTTTGGTTCACATACRGTGTATTTCTTTGAAGCTAATTTATGCTATGCTACTTAAAAGCCACAGTCTTATTCCCTTATTCCCCAACTCATAACGGTGGGAACAACTTGTCTGAACAAGCCCAGAGGACTCCCTGGGACAGAAGGTGAAGCCAGCAGGAATCTCCCAAGGCTCGGGCATTCAGGGCAAGGTGAGCAAGCCAGAGTCACCAGCTGAAAATGAAACACTGCCATGTCTTCGCCCTCAAGAGGGGACTGCCAGGGAGTTTACAAGCTGGTAATTGCCCGATTACAACAGCCTTCGCAAGAGGGGTTGTTCCAGGATGGGCACCGTCGCTGCGTGACGAGGGGAAGTGAAACCGCCTAAGAACTGGATACAACACTGTGAAAAAAGAAACAGGTATGACTGGAGGAATCTCAGATCTGCCTGGCTGAAAAACAGCAAACCCAAGAAGMAGCAGAAATTTCCTACCCTGTAGCAAAACCCATTTTGGGACAGAATAGCTTCAAATGTGCTTGGCGGGTCTCTTTTGAACAGCCTGCTCCCCTTCCCCCTCCGTTTTGCTTTGGAAATATTTTGCCGACCTTCATCGCCAAAGAGGATGAGAATTAAACCCAGGAAGGGGATCGAGTGAGCAGGTATGGAGAGAGGGGGATGTGCCACATGAGAACGGGCAAGACTTGCTGGGTCACAAAATTCCCCAGGCATTTGCTGGGCCACCTTCAGAGACCTTCTGCCTTCATTGTAGATGGCACCATTCACCTGGAAGTCTAGAGCACAGCAGAGATATGCCATCGCTATTTCTTAGACAGGGAAACTGAGGCACGGTGTTGCTGGTGAACACCCATACGGCTGGAAAAGGCTTTCTGGTGTCACAAGGCATACTGTAATTCCTAAAATTTTTTATCAGTCTCTCCGAGACCACTGTCAAGCCTTTAAACGGAAAAAGCACACCATGACCTGACAGTCCCCTTTTAATTACAGAAAGCCATTATAGATAATCAAAGCTGATGTACTTCACTAGAAAGTCCCTTTTCCAAATACTTGGGAACATTGCCACAGCTCAAATTTGGGAACATTTGCATTACTGCTCTGCAAGAGCTACTAAAGCAAGTACTTGCGCACAACATCTCTTGCAGGTACTTTTTCACGGGAAAAAAATATTTTGATGAAAGGCAAAAGAAGCAGCTAATGTAAGTGTATGCATCAAACATCAACAGTGGGCACGCACTAACAAACAGTGTAGCAGGACTTTACTGCAAATGCAAGCACTTACGGGTTTTGACTGTGCATCTATTACAGACACTTGCCAAAGGGAAGCTCAACCCTGCAGAATTTTTTTCACATGATAATCATTCCTTGGGGTCCAATGTGGGAAGAGAGATGACTGCTTAGTCACAAGAAGAGCAGATGTGGAGTGCATGTGTTTCTGCCAAGATACTGAGCCATTTTTCTCATCCCCTCTGGAAACATCTGTGACAGCTTTCCTTTACTGCTTTTGGATGTTGCAACCTAATATTTGAAGTCAATGCTGTGGGTGGATATGTTATTTTTATGCATCCCGTGAGCGAAAGAAGAAGTTCAGAGATCATTTATTAATCAAAACATAAACTGTTTGTGACACTTGTCTTTTCATGCATGGGAGATTTTGAGAAGTTCCAGCTGAAATCCCCCTATACACTTTTCTTGTTGCTCTCAGAGCAGCACTAGCAGGTTTCATCAACTCTGTGGAGTTTGAGTTTCTGTCTCTGGGCGATGCAAAAAATGAGAAATACCCACTTTTTTTTCCTAGGCAGGCACAACCATAGTAAATAATAGCCATTAAAAAAAAAAAAGCAAAACTGATGGTGTATACCAATGTCTTGCTTTCACCCTCTGGCAGTTATGGCTTGGAGGATCCGGACAACCTCATGAGGTGCATCTGGAATTGTACCAGGAGGTTATAGRCATCATTATGCACCTGGCACAAGCCTTTTCCCCCTTTTCCCCCAAGATCATTCAGTGTCTTCTACAGATCATTCATATGCAGATCTTCATTTATGTCCCAAAACCAAAAAGAATCATTTTTTCCTAAGAAGAATAAGCAGATTTTTTTTTGTTTAGAAGTAGGATCACTGAACAATAGTGATATGTTTGCTAGTGTTGGGACAAAAAATAATTTCAGCATAAATATTGTGCTGACCATTGTTATTTTTACTATGTAAATAGTAATATACACATGGAGTACTACTAAATATGGTAATAGATACATTTTAATCAGAGGGCGTTCGTATTAACTCAGACTTGAATGAAACTAGGATTACCACTGCACTTAACTGGTTAAAAAAAGTAATATTCTCAGAAACAGGGTCCTAGAAGTAGAGTGTGGTTTGGACCCCTATGCCATCAGCACATGCACTGAAGTAGAAGGCAGGCTGGTGAGCTGCCATACGGAAACCTGTGGATTGCACTCCCAAATGGAGCTATGTGCCTTTATAGATTTTGGCCTGAGCAAACTGAGCAGATTAGACTGGCTTTGAGCAGAGGCTTGGACTTGATGGCCTCCAGAGGTCCCTTCTGACCTAAATTATGATACAATTTTATGGTCAAGGAATAAATAGGTTATTTTCCCCAGGGGATAGACATGTCCTTATGTGTTCAGATCTCCCCTGGAGTTCTACCCAGGTTGAAAACAGCTTCCTGCACTCCTCCCCTTTCTTTATTCCTTGCAAATAYAGTTTGTGTAAATAGGAATCAACAAGCAGGCTTCATGCGAGTGAGTAAGCATGAATGATGCCTGTAGTTCATCTTTCTTGCTGACTAAGACTAAACATGACAGCATCCGCAAATCTTCTCAGGTGAGTAGGAGTTCAGAAGAAATGATCTTTAATGAAGGTTTTGAGGGATACCATGATGCCCCCAAAACCCAACACTAGAGGGAAGAAAGTTGTACAAGCACAAAACCTCCACAGGTGAAATCCTGTGGTGTAACCACATACAAATTCACTGCTGCTGTCTTGCATAAATAAATGCATTTAGTCCTTTGGTCCACAAGCCTGCACATCTCAAACAGCAATRAAGTTAATCCTGCAGATACATTTAAGGGAAAAGAACAAGAATTTTGACTCAGTGAAGCGGTTCAGCCCTTTCAGTGAGAGGAGGACATGTGGCTTCATGGTTTCACTACCCATTGCTCTTTACTCGTCCATAATCCCCACTTCTCAGTTGGGATGCTGCAGTGCTGCTGTTAATAACAGAATTTAAACACAGGTGCTTCTACTCTCTTGTCCTTTGTTTTTGCCAAGCTTTTCGTTTCCAGACTGCTGCCTGTTCACTTTCACGCTTATTTGTCACTGCTGGGGCTTTGGGGAGGGGGAAGCAAGATTTAGATATCAAGGTTGTCCTCCAAGATAATGGTAAATACAGATGCTCTTCGCTCAAACGTGAGCAGAAAGTACCAGATTTTGTCACTTTGTGTTTTACAGCCATCTCGGATCCCAAAGTGGAGGCTAAGCTTATACCCAGTCCAGAAAAATCTGAGGACTCTGAGAAAGTGGTGGGGATGAGCTGCTCAGCAACAGGGAAACCAGCTCCAAAAATCACCTGGCGCCTTCCCAGCATCCTGCAGCAGAAACCAAGGGAGTACCACGTCTGGCTCGGCAACCAGACCGTGACTGTCATCAGCAATTTCACCCACACCCACTCCAAAATCCTCCAGGAGTATCCCATCGCCTGTGTGATCCAACACCCCTCTCTAAACGTGACCCTGGTCCTGCCCATGGACACTGTGGTGCAGGGTCAGTATGCAACACGGCTCCTGTCCTGGAGAAGGGAGGAGACGATGAAACACATCCTGGGGTAGATCAGGAAAGTCCTCTGAGGGCCGGGGGGCAGGTGSGGAAGGCAGGTGGCAGAGCAGCCGAGGCTGAGCTGGGGAGGGACGGAGGAGGTGCCGAGGAGCATCCAAACACCCTTGGCGATGGCATACAATGTCTTACTGTTTGTCGGGTGCACTGCACACCGTGATGTGCCCCAGCCTTCCTGCCTCTRCCAAGGGCTTGCAGGGTTTCCCTGTCACGTAGCCTGATGCACCAAGAGGACGTGAGGCTTTGGGTAGCTCGGAGGGTCTGGGTCCCACATGCCTGACCGTGGCATCAGACCCCAAACACAGGTCTGCTGGTGGTGCTGCTTGTGTGCGTGCTGGCATGTGCTCCCAGTACCCATATGCACGCCGTCTCATCCTGGGGACTGGCCAAGGAATGTCTGAAATGGGTTTGGGTTTTTTCACTTTCTTCATGCACAAACTGAATACCCACTGCTTTCCCCACAGGTCTGGACAGCGGCGTGGCACCAGCCATTGCCATTGCAGTGGGGGTGCTGGTCCCCCTGACTTCCCTCCTCCTTCTCACCTGCCTCCTCCGCCACTGCCTCAGGCACCTACGTGACCCGGAGAGAAACCCAGCCTGGCCATGCTGGGTAGGTCTGCCTTTCCCCAGGCTGCTGCAGGGCTCACCCACACCGGTTGCAGGGCTCGCTGCTGGGACCCGGCTCTGCCCGGCCACCCTGGAGCTGGCTGCATGCTGCCCAGCCCGGGCGGCACCCGGGGCAGGGAGGGACGAAGGGATCAGCCCCCAGCCAGACAGCTGGGTAACAGCATGCTCGGAAGGGGAAACCTGAAGGTGCTTAGCCCAGCCCATAGGCGCCCGACAGTGATGACAGCTGGAAAACATTCACTTTCTCAATGACAAGACGTGCTGCGGGGGTAGCATCACTCTGTTACTATATTTATTCACGAAATAGTTGTGCAGGCAGTGGCCGTACCCTTGCACCATACTTCTGCATCTCCTAAAATAACCTCCCTCCGGCACGGCCAGTGCAGCTCAGGGAGGAAGCAGCTTCGAGGACACGTCTCAAACAAAGCGGGGTCTTTAGAGGAAGAGCGTGCCTCTGTGCGGAAAGCCCAGGGTGCCGCACTGCGGCAGGGGCTGAGGTGCTGCCTGTTGTCCACCGAGGCCGTCATGGCACAGCAGGTGGAGGAGGCAAGCTCGAGGAGGGGGTAAACTGGGTGAGGTGGCATCGTTTCAGAAAATCGCAGCCCAGTTTTGTCCTGAAGGCACCTCAGCCTCCTCACGGGATATACCCAGAGCGTGCACCCTTACTTTTGATGGGTGTTTTGGAGACAAAAAGCAGTGGGAGAAAATGCGATACATGTCTTCTTCCACGGGTGCCATGCCTCTAGGTCCAAGCTGGAGCCTGCTGGTGGGGTTGCAAGGGGAAAACTTTAGTCTTCCCTCACACAGAGAGAAGCAAGGACCCATTTGGTAATGCACACAGCCCGGATCTTTACCCCCACGCTTAAAATATCCATATATTTTGAAGAAGAGAAAAAACCCAACAACCTCTCTTCTGTTAGGTCCTTCCTGCCTGTACCAAGGCCAAGAAGTGCGGGCAGTACGGAGCTGCGGGCAGGTGGGCTCCCGTGGTGTCCCCCAGCCCCGGCGCGCCACTGAACACCTGAGCAGCTGTCTGCCCTACGCGTGCGAGAGAGAAGCTTCTTACAATGGCACCTCGGGCTTCCAAGCAAACCTGCTGTGACTTCACTCCAAGGGAAATACAAAAAAGGATGATTTAAAATAGATATTTATTTATTTTGTTACACTATAATATTCTGTTTTGTAGAAAAAAGCTGTAAAGTATTTATTTGAGACTCGGACTGTCTGTGGGGATCTGCATAAAGAAACTCATGTTTTGTATTTTCTGGGGTTTTGAAAGTTGTGTTTATTCCTTTCCAATATTTTAACATTGCAAGCTCAAAACTGGGTGGGGGACTGTCTGAAACAACAGGGCAGCATTTTGTAGGGGTGCTGGTCTGGGAGGTGTTGCTGATGGGCCAAAGGAGACCCCCGCCAGAAGCCAGGGCGCAGAAAACCCGTGAAGCAGCCTAGTGCACTGCTGTGAGCTTCAGATATTGAATCTGTTCCCCAAAGGGCACAGGGAATCAGGCTGAGACTGCAGCTGGCCTGAACTTGTAACCCAGGTGCCAGGAGCAACAGGCTTCAAGCCAGGAGACATCAGGAAGTTGCCAACTCTGACTTCCACCAGCCTTTCCTAGAAAGTAATGCAAAAGGCACATAGATGTTTCTTTCTCCCCTCCTCTTCTTCTTCTGTGGTTTCCACAGCCCCCTTCTTAATTTCCCTAATGTGCCACAGCTGCCTTGTGTTTCCAGGCATCCCACCTGCCTGCAGGAGGAAGTAGGGAAATAAAAGGGCAGATGGAGGGGCAGTAGGCTGCCTGGTGGGTTTTGTGTCTGTTGTGGTGTAGTGGCAGGTGAGTGCAATGGGAAGCAGGAGGCTGGTAGGAGTAAGGGGGTGAGTGCTGYGTGTGGGCAGATATATTCCAGTATGGGGCAACATGTTACCTATTGCTAAAATTCTTTGCTTATAACCTGTAGGTCAGATCTGAGCAGTTCTCCTGCAATTCCCTGAATACCACCCTATGGTCATGAAATCTTTCCTTGTAGATYCAGGGAAGGAGAAATGAGCCCACCCTACTAGTGTGGTCTTGTGGGCAGCACGAAGACGGCCAGCGCAGGCTGTTTCTTCTCCTCCTGGCTTCCTGGAACAAGTGCATGTCATCTGGTTTTTCCTCACCCATCTATTTCAAATGTGTATTCCAGATGAATCAGGCTGAGTTGTAGTCAAAAAGCCAAGTAACCTGAAATGAAAGSAAGTGGGTGAGTTGAGAATGAATAAATCCAGTCTTTGTCATAAATGCTTTTTTAGGCTCCCTAATGCTTAGTAATAGTGCAGCTGGTGAGTGCGGGGAAAGGGGAACTGGCTGCAACCATCACAATCAGGAATTTTTCTCCTGAGCCCCATAATCGTCAAAGGAGGAAGATGCATTTTGTCCAAGCTTTCCCACCACTGCAGCTTTATTTCTTCCTGCTCTGTGAGGGAAGGGGCTGGGGGAACAAGCAGGTTTTCCCTTGGTTGGGGGTTTGTGGGGGGCGAGAGGGCAGGGCTCAGCCCCTGGCACTCCTCCTGAACAGGCTGGGCAGTGTCAGCCCTTGCCCCTCAGCGGGGTCTGCACTTGTGCTTCAGGGGGTTTTTGGAGAGGTTTTTTCTGAATTTTGAAAGAAGGTTTCCACTAATGTTTAAACTAATGGGTCTTTTTTTTTWAAAAAAAAAAGACAAATGAGTCTCTCTCAGAAACAGGGAGTCTGGACATGGGTAATGAAAAGGATTTTCAGAGGGAAGAGAGAAAGGCACAAAGCTGGCAAGAAACCTTTATTAACCCAGGAAGATTGCAGAGATTACCTATTATTATTTTCTACAAGCTGCTCACCTGGAGTAGGGGAAAGCAGTGTTTGGAGTCATGAAAGTATCTGTTTACGTGTGGGACTGTAACTTCTTTTACTATTTAGCTGAATGTTGAATTGTGAAAAGCTCTTGTAGGTTTCTGCTTCCCAGCACGATAGGACTAGAGACCGAGTGAAAGAGGAGGATGTGGGAGCTTAGAAGCAAAATGCTGTACAAGAAAGGAAGATGTTACCTATTTATTTGTCTTTCACAGTATCAGATGAGAACAGCAAATGACATCCAAAGGCAGAAGACTTAAAACCAATACATGTGTTTGCCTTCATGCTATACAAAGCCAGCTACTAAAATGCAATGCCATAAAATGCTATCTGCTAGTGCTGTGGAGTTTGGCTTCATGTAGCAATGAAATGAATGTAAGCATACAGACTATGTATCATTAACTGGCTGTTAGCTGGAAAAAAAGAGTATGAAATAGGTACAGACAACCTTCCRGGGAACAAACAAGCATGTGACTGAGGGGATCAGAAGTTTTTACTGTAGGTGAATAACACCCTAACTGCTGTTCTGAGGCTTTTGTGATTRTCTTGTGCTCGTCTGTCCAGTTATCTCTGTTAATGGTTTGGCAGTAATTCTTCAGAGGTTGTATTTCAGATGGGTTTATACAGATACTTAGTATTTATGTTAATAAATAGTATCTAGGTTATGAAATGTTGCAAATTTTGAATAGGTCTTGAGAAGTAAAAATAAAACTGGTAAGAAATTAAAGTGGAATGGACTGCTCTGTTTTGCTGCTCCAATATGAGTGATACGAATCAGATTAACTTTGTAAGTAAATGGAAGCAGAGCATATTTTCAAAGTTTACTCTACAGGAATGTTCTGAGCTACTCTTGGCACCACCAAAAAAAAAAACCCCAAACCACAAAAAGACTAGGTTTCTGCCTGTCTCATGGCTGGGCAGTTGTTGGTCTGACCCAAGCCTGCCTTTGGCCACCTCCTGTCACTGCAAGTTGTCCAGCCCAGGGCAACAGTGGTGTCGATGCAGGGCATCATTTTTCCTAACAGATGGAAAAAGGGCAAGCGGGAATGCCACCCTCCTGCTTGCCTCTTACTTGGGTAAAATTGGCTCTGGGTAACGTGTGTGTGCCTGCAAAGCAAATGGGATTATTTAGCCCGCACCTCTCAGCTCCAGGATCCTTTGATCTTGACATTAGTCAGCTTGGGTTAAGGTTTTGACTCATATAGGACCTTAAGACAGTGTCTTTTTAAACTGTGTATTTTATATTTACATATATTGGTATATAATAAAGGGTCCTCAGGCTGCATAAAATGTCCAGGTTCCTGTTTTGGCATGCCAGGCTGTTTCAGAGAGGTACCATGTTGGTATTTTTCTCTGCCTGGGTACTGGGTTCCCGGCTCTAAGAGAGCAGTAAGGTGTAAAGGAACTGCCCCAGAAGATCCTGCTGCAGATGTGACTTTGAAATGTAGCTGAAATGCTGCCCTTAAACGTTCTACAAGTCACTGGCTGAAATAGGATGAATATTCTTTTTCTGAAACCGCTGCTGGCAGAGGTATGGGAGTAAATCCACACAGTGAAAAGGAACTTTGTTTTGGTGATAAAAGACTGAAAGCGTTATTCACCATTTCTCTGTTGCCTGGGGGAATGGTTCATCTACTAAATACCACACCAGTAAATTTTCTTATGAACTCAGACATGGAATAAAATATAACCTATTGTTTTTCATTCCGTTTTCAGCACTGAGCCCCTGCAAATCAGCTGAAATAAGAGAATTGCACTAATTGAGTGCATTTTTCTCTTTCATAAATGAGACTCTCAAACCAGGCAGATAAAAATCAAGCATATTTTTGTTTTCACTCTTAGTATACCAGAAATTACTCATATTTTGGAAGCCATACAAAGGACCTTCTCATATCTCCACTGCTTTCATCTTTGCTCATATAAAGCTGTGTATGAAAGGAGCACTGAACTCTTGTCCAAGCYGTTTGCAGATGGACTCTGTTGTAGTCTGCTCAGCTTTGAAAAAAGCCACCTGAAATTTCTGCGAATCCTGAGGGAATCCTCAGTCTAAGACCCATACATGATACAGAGTTTTGACTTCCCTAACTTGTCAGAAGCTGCAGTCCTTAACCGCCCTGAGGAAAAGGGAAGAAAAGGTAGTTGTCTAGTAAAAGAGCACTTGAAATTGTAGATGCAATGAAAAGCTTGCAGAAAAAAACCCTACACTTTTAGAGTAAAAATTAGAGATTTTTTTTCAATCAGAATATTTTATTTGATGATATCCTTCAAATAAATTACAGAATATTCAGCATCTCATTATAAACACCCAGGGTAACATTTTAGGCTTAAAGAAACCAATTTGCTTAGAGCCTTCCTTGTCTACAGGAATGTAGCTATTTTCATAAGTGAGATTGTGGTGGTTTTTTAGCTGCCCATCAGCTGAGTAAAAAGAAATATTTTTGTTTGCTACAGGTTTTTCTCTAAATACCAGAACCTATACACAAAGAGGAGAAAAGGGGGAATGTCCTAGTATAGTTTTCTGAAGGTCTTTGCATGTCTACTTCAGAACAGTTTAATTCTAAGGGTATTAAATGTAGGCTGTCTCCTTTCTAGAGAGGATTTATTAATAGAAGCAAGGTGTCAGTTCTCTACTCCATGCTTCGGTATTTATTTATGTATATCACTTCAACATTTCTTTCTGAAAATCTTTATTGTAAAGATTTCTAACCATGTCAAGACAATCAGAAAGCATTCCTCAGTCTAGCTCAGGCTGCACAGGGAAATCAAGACCTCACTGCATCACCAACAGAAAGTGCTGAGCTCCCTGCAGGCTCCTCTGGGATGGAAACCTTCTGACTAGGATGCAGAAGAAGGGTGGGACAAATCCTGGGTCATGGGTAATAATATCCCAGCCCAAAGAGGGGTGATGCACCAGGCTCTCCAGTGGTCTCTGGCCCAGCAGAAGGAACTTGTGGCCATTGTGCAGTTTTAACTCCTCTAGTCTCGGGTTTGTGACTGTACCATTCTGCTGTGGAACAGGCAGATGTGGATTTGGAGGCCAGCTTGGAAAAACTGAAACCAGAAGCTGCCAGGAAACAGCACCAGTCATCCTTAGTGGGACAGATGTTCTTCCCGAAAGGAGAGCGAGAAGGTCTGGGGACCCTCTACTTGATTCTCTACAGCTTCCTTCATTCCCTTAGCATATTTTTTCTTCCTTTGCTCTTTTTCTGGTCCATGGGATCCAGACCTGATGTTGTACTCTTAACCAGTAGAATACCTCTGCTGCAAACAACAGAAAGTTTGTCCTTTGCTTTGCTGTTACTTGACCCAGCCCTGTAGTTTGGCTCTCCTGGTCTGCTCGAGGTTGTTTCCTCTCCCTATTTTTAGTCCATCTCATCACACCTTTGAAGATGCTGTCCTCTTGCCTGGATCACCCCTCCCTTGCTGGGCACCCCTTGCCCTTCTCCATCCAGGGCTGAGCTGGGAAGTGGGAGTTAGGGAGCAAAGAGGGAAGGAGAGGGGACCGGGGCAAAAGGGCACACGCAGAACCTGCGGGCAGTGGAAGGGGCTCTAAGTGGAGCCAAAGGGGGAATGATTTCCGCAGAAAATTTTTCAGGTTGTCAATTTGTTAGAAAACAAGTCCTAAGGACTTGGCTGCTCCCAGGAGAAACACTTCTCACAAGTTTAGCTTTGCAATGAGGATGTTATCTGGGATCTATGCTGCTCTGTSGCCTCTCACTTCTGCAGGGCATTAGCAGACTAATTAGCTTGAGAAGTTTGGCCAGTTTGACAACCAAGCCACAGAGAAGATGTGCCCAGAGCTTGGGAAAGGGAATTTGAGGAGTGCTTGGAAAGTGTGCCACATAAGTGCATGAGCAAGTGTCCTGTTTTGCGAAGTCTGTGGAATTGATTATAAATGGGCGGTCTCTTTTTGCCCCTGGGTTGGTGCTGGCTGGTGTATGACATGAGGCTGGCTACGGGTAATGCAGCCAGGGAGGGAGAGAGCTGGGCACAGCTGGGAGCTGATGCTGCAGGAAGGAGGTGGCACGGGTATCGCACTCCACATTCCCCAGTAGGTTTCTGATCGAAAGTATAAAATCCCCATAACTTCCTAACAGAAGTAAACACGCTACCAACAGGAAACGAGGGGGGTGAACCCTTCGGGTGATAACCTGCTCTCAGAGTGTCTGCAGGGCGTTTGTCGGGTTGGTGTCTGCCCTTCTCAGCTCAGCAGCCGGTGTGTCTGGGCTCGCAGCCAGGGGTGAGCCAACATTTCCTTTCCTCCTCACCCTTTCATCTACAGGCTGTGACCAGGAGCAGGGTGCCCCTTGGTTTCCGGCAGAACTGAGAACAAGCAACATACATCAACAGAAAGGGGGAGAAAATACAGTGCTATAAAACTGCTGATGAACTGTCTCTCTCTTCACTAGTAATTCTCCTCTTAGGCATCAGCAGAAATAGCAAAATTAAAGCCTGAAAAAGAGAGTGGCCCCCAGAAAGTCATCTTTTTAATTTAATCCTAGGGCAGTTCCGCAGACTTTAATTTTTTTTTTCTTCAGAGARTAAGAATTAATTAATTAAGGTCAGACTCTCCAGTACTTACAGTCCAAACACACTGCTTTACGTAAAAAGTTGAAAGCATTGAGGTCTGGCTTGGACAAGTAGTCCTCCAGGATAGTTCTTTGTAAACAAACTACTGCATCTTCCAGGGTCTTTGATAAATGCCCGAAAAGTGAAAACCAGCCAGTTTCTTTTTGTGTGCAAATTTCAGGAACTACATAAAATGAAGTAAAAGTCGGGGAGGAGGGATGTGGAAAACTATGTAAGAAGTTGAACAGATCCTGTTTCAATAATCCGACCTGTTACCAGGACCTTTTAGAGGTGCAAATGCCATTTTTGTATGTTTTTATTTTGTATGTGAGCAGGTGGGGGCATGTTTTGTCCCACAGCAGTCAGATGGCTGGTAGGACCCTTGCCTGGGTAAAAAAACAGTGAGAATCGGAGGGTAGAGACTGTTGCTGTAATAAAAATACCCATTTTGCTGCCTGGATAATGAAGAGTTTCTAGAAGGGGAGAAGTGGGCACAATTTAAGATGTGCCAATTCCCCTCTCACRTAGGAAAGAAACTGAAGATATACCTCCATGAAACTCTTCATGTGTGTGACCCTCTACTGGTGCCTGCACCTGGGTCTGCTTTCCCATCTCCAACCGGGCTCTGGGGACTGATGAGAGAGGAGCAGATCTGCCCTGCTCTGTCTACTGTATCTTGGGTTCAAGATCCACATTTCAGTGATATTTGTGTTGGTTGTCTCCATTAGCTAGGGCTGGGTGTTTTCTTGGGGCAGCGAGTCCGCGTCCCCATGCAGCTGCCCATCTGCGTTGAGTGTATTCACTTCCACTTGCTCTTTGGCTCTCCTAACACAGGGAAGTCCCTGTGTGACCTCCGCAGCATTAGCTGCGTCCTCCCTTGTCCTTGCCCTCCCTTTCTTGTCTCGAGTTGCTTCTGCAAGGATTTCTGATGCTTGTTTTTGTTGAGGTTTTTTGGTTTGTCAATAAAGCGGTTGAATTTGGTTGGCAATTCTGACCCTGGGAAAGGGGGCATAAGTGAGTTGCCGTGGCTTTCTCCACTACGTGCCATAGAGTTTGCCGAGCGTCACTTGGCAGGCCCCTGGGGGCTCGCTCCAAGTCACAGAGAGGTGGGTCCCAAATGCTCCCGCCTGGCTGCGCCCCTGGGGTAAGGCAGCCCCTTCTGCCCAAGAGCAGAGAAGCCTGGGAAAGASGAGACTGAGATAAACCGGCATCAAAAGAAAGAGATGATAGAGCCAGGGAAGGGGAGAGAAGCTGAAAATCCCCGAGGGACCCTGTGGAAAGGCTCTGACGTGGTGGTGCATGCTGGTTTCACTTCCCTAGTTTTTGCCTGCAGTGCAAGCTGGTGCTGTGAAGCCTAGTGAGAGGCTGGACAGAGCCCCTTCCCCTAACGGAGGTGCCAGGAGGGGTGTTCTGGAGTCCATCCGGCCTTTTTATTGTACCCTTCTCCTGCTTCTTATATACCAGTCATTAGCAGGTCTGTCCTGGCTCCCAACACTGGGATGCAGCGGTGACCTCGGATTTGCTCGATCTACCCCCAAGATCGCTAGCGGCCGCCCCACTGGTCAGCAAATCCCCCCCTACAGGGTACCCTCCTCCCATACGGGGACTGTGCTGCACGCCAGACATCTCTGCGCGATTTACCAGCTGCCCCGGCCATATGTACGACTTACAGGCCTCTCTCATAAAACATACCGTTTTCTTCCGCGGCTCCAGGAGGTTGTTGTCTACTCCCCCGGTGAGCGGCTGGCAGCAGAGGCCCCTCCGAGGAAAGTGCTCGGGGCGCGCCCAGGGGCGTCCGCTCCACAGTCGATCCCACGGTGAAGCAGAGAGTCTCCTGCCTGGCTCGCCAAATCTGACGTGCGGAAAACGGACTCCACAATCTGTAAGACTGTAAAGTAGGTATGTTTATTCAGCGCTGGGCAGCRYGGGGGGTAGTCCCACCAAAGTCGTGCGCGCCCCAGTGCGGCACTCATCCAAACATATACAGCAAAGTGTTGCATATGCATAAAGTTTCGCAATACACCTATACATACRCATGACCTGTCCCCGCTTTGTATTAAAATGAGTTCCCCTCCCATCTGCGCTTGCGCACTRCAGTCTGGTGGTGGTCGTCGGGGGTCGTGGGGATGAAGGCTAGTRGTTCCTCTTCATCACCGCTAGTAACCTTTTGTTCTTGCRCAGACTCAGTTGATCCTTGGCTCTTATCCARACTGCAGGGTCGGTTTCTTAAGGTGAATCCCTGGTTCTYATCAGGAACTGGTCTTGCAGATAGCCGGCAAAGCACCGGAGTCACCCAGTAGTTAGCAAAGTRTTAGACTTACACAATAGAGCATTATCTGTTATCTGGATACTGGAGCCATCGGGGATTTTGCTACCAACATCTCCCTTAGCCCCTTGTCTCATTATGAATTAATCTACAAGGTTCAGGGTGGGGGGGAAATGTAAATCCATGGAAACCTGCAAGAAATCTAAAACATTATGCTGCCCCTCCTCATGGAGGGAAGAGGTAAATTCATAAATAGCAGAGAGAAACACAGGCAGAATGTGTATGGCATTTGATTCTCATATTTTCCTGTAAGATAGCCTTCTCCCTTTCTTACAGAAAAACTCAGCAAAATTGTGTAGAGTATGGCGCGTATCCTTCTGTAAATACAACTAGAAACTTCACGTGGTGCTTAATCCCACGGCTGGATTACCATGTGGCCAGGAGCTGTGCTGTGTGGTTTTACAGCAAAATCCTCAGGCACAAAACCTCGCCCTTGAGCCCAGGAGTACTGTCGCACCCCTGGCTTTCCCCTTCTGGAATTACATGAGATGCAAACACATTTGGGGTGGGGAGACTTCAGCCAAACCTGCCCCCTGCAGAGACTCCTTTCATAATCCAATTTATGGTTTCGGTGTGCTTGTGCATTTAGGCAAAGCAGTGGCATCTGCAGTTGTCTCCTCACTGCCCTCTTGGTGGAGAATCATCTCCTGTTCTTGCTTGCGAATCCTCTGTGCCAGGTCCGGGGGAGGAAAGCAACCTCCCCAAGGAGCCCTGGATCTGTGCCCAGCAAGCCGCAGAGGCGGTGATCCACAGGCAGTGCCTCCCTGCCCACCCTCCCTTCCCTGCCAAGGAGAAAGGGAGCGGGGGTTTCCGGGGCTTATGGCCCCTTTGTTTCTTCCCTCTCTGCCAGTCACCAGCCCCGCTTACCAGGAAAATCCCACATTTACACCTTGCGAGGTGCAAGTCCTTCTGACGGCACTCATAGCGGAGCTCAGCAGCATGGGGCTAACAAGGGGCAACACCAGGCTTTACTGCTGAGGAAAAACAAAAGGGGTGATATTTATTTCCCGCTCTGGCAACCAGCGTAGGTGGCAGGGGCAGCCGCGATTAATGATTGACCAGGCTGCCGGGGGGAAATGCGGGGGCAGCTCCTGCCTGGCTGGCCGCTCCCTGCCGCCAGCTCTGCTGGTTGGCCCCTGAGGAGCGCTCTGAAAAAAGGCGCGAAATCTTTAACTCTCCCCTTGGGCACGGCAGCCGTCCTCTGAGGCATGCGGGGAAAGGGGGAGAGCTTTGCTCTGTCCCGCGATGCTTTTCCCCCTGCTTTGCCGGGCTGAAAGCTGCCTGCTGCTGCTGCTGCTGCTGCTGCTGCTGCTGCTCTGTGGAGGCTGCCAGCTGGAGGAGCCGGTGGTGGGTGAGTGGAGGAGGGCCCTTTCCCCACACAAGGTTAACTCCGGAGCATTACCAGCCGTTCTCGGCAAGCAGAGAGACCCCGATGCCATCCTGACTGAAAAATACTAATTGGTAACTGGAACAGTAGCTAGTAATCTGGGGGTTGGTCAGCAGCAAAATTGGGAAATGCAGGTCAGAGAGAGCACAGGGCAGTTTGTCTTTGCACTCAAGCTGTATATTCAGCCCGTATATTCCCCTTCTTTGTAAGTGTTGCTAAGCTCCTCAGCACAAGGGATGGAGCAGTTTGCATTTCCAATGCACGTGTCTGGGCGGTGCATGCTTCTGTTGGGAGAGGCTGGGGCAGGGGGCTATCCCTCTGCAGCCATTTGCACTGCCTCCCAGCTGCGGGGTGCCCTGGGCTGCTCTGCCTCCCCCCACACCCCTGCAGAAGCCGGCAAGAGGGGAGCAGGCATTGTCTCAGGGGTGAGAGCTGCTTTCGCTGGGCGGCTGCTGCGTGTCAGGTCTGTAGAGGGCATCTCTGAGCTCCTGGGGACAAAGGCGAGCTGAGAGTAACGCACTGGGAAGAAGCAGGCAGATGAGACTGGGGCTCGAGTTTGCTGTGCTTGCTACGGAGCCTTCCTGCCCTCTGTTCCCATGCTGCCTTCCCATTCACCACGGGAAATGTACATCAGCTAACGATGTGACAGCCACCCATGAGACCAAGCTGTCTGAGGTTTCCCAGTGTGCCACATGGCCTTGTGGTGGAGTCCCTTGCTCCTGTGCTCTGCAAGATGGGAACACTGTGACTGGATGCTTCAAGGCACTGTAGCCTTTCCCGAGTGAATTGCTTTTCCTCTTGCTCTGATTTTGGGGTTTGCTGTGTTCCTAGGTTTGAAAGAAGCTGTGAAATCTGATAGCGTTATTGCGGCAGCCCTTGGTGGAGAGGCAAATTTCTGTTGCAACTTCTCCCTCTCAATGGATGTTTTGCAAGTCACCTGGCAGAAGAGGAACGGGTCTTCCTTCCAGAACATAGCCACCTACAGCCCAAAGCATGGGTTGAGGCTGATAGGGTCATTTCAGAAGAAGGCGCGTTTCACTAGAGCAACCCTGAAGGCCTCAGCTATCACACTCCAAAATCTCACATTCGAGGATGAGTCCTATTACAGATGCATTTTCAATGTGTTCCCTCATGGCTCTTTCAGCAAAGATATATACCTCAACATCCAAAGTAAGTTTTCTGCTAACATCTTCTCACCTTCTGGCACTCAGCACAGGCTGATGTAGTCAGATGTAATGTAAAGCATTATCCCCTCCACTACATGGACACTTTGCATGCAGCAGCATCTCCTTGGTGGATGGTCTCCAGAATTGCCACACCTTTCCACAGAGGAGGTGAAGGTAAATAAGCCAGGAGATGCTTTTGGATAAGAACCCCTGTACAGAGAGGTGACTGATCCAGYTTTGATGATAAACTCGCCACAGAGTGTAAAAAGTACCTTCTGTTTTCGCTTTCAGCAATTTCTGAGCTAACAGTGGAATATGATTCCCACCCRCCCACCGAGGGTCTCCTCACCGCAGTTTGCTCAGCAACAGGAAAGCCTGCCCCCAAAATCACCTGGCTGGATGACAGAGACCTGGATGAGTCCCCTGAAATATGCCACATCCAAAACGCAAATGGAACAGTAACGGTAGCAAACAGACTTACCTTCTCTGCCAACCACCTCCGTGCCTTGACCTGCCTCCTYGACCACCCGCAGGGAAGGAAAAGGAAGGCAATTTACTTGGAAAAAGRAAGGGAAGGTAGGCTGCGTTTGTATGGAGAGGTGCAGCATGTAGTGGGGAGTGATGTGCAATTGCGGGAGTGCAACTTGTACTTACGTAGGTCTCACTAGATGTTTTTCTGGGAGTTCAGACCTCATGCCAGATGAAGATTTCATTATTTGAAACCCTCCAGAAGACTCCTCCCTGTGGTACCTTTGTGTCTGTGTGGTGGGTGTATGCATATATATATGTAATAAATATGTAGATTTGTGTGTACATATGTATCTATGTCTCTGTATGTTTGTATCACTTAATCACTGATTTAGAGCAGATGTGGTCAGCTCTCCAGCAGTAACCACAGCTGGAGGGTACCAGCAGAGCAGACCCCTGGCTGTCAGATGCTGGGGAACACATTTCACATGGAAGATCTTGCAGGAGGGTATGTCTCAGGAAGGATGGGAGACTTTCCTCATGATAAAACTTCTTCACACAGAAAGAGAAACACAAATAGATCAGGGGTAAAAATGCTGGGGTTTGGTTCTTCCAATACCAGGGAAATGTGATATGTTAGAGATATTAATTTAAAAAAAAGAAAATAATTCCTCCCCTACCACAGTGTTACATTGTTACACTGTTCCTTTCTCTTCTTCAAAGAATAAATGAGCACAAACTGATGAATGTTTCACTTCAGTCCCAACCTCTGGAAGAGGACACGAGAAACATGTTGACATCCGTCTATGTTCTGTGTGAACTTACTGATTTCTTTTTGTAGGCGTTTCGAAGAGCATAATCATCAYGGTGGTCTTCATAGCTGTGGTGTTCTTAACAATCTTGATATATTGCATCATAAGACAAATCAACAGAAGAAGGAAAAAGTAAGAGTAATTTCCATTTTCTTGCAAATGACATGGCTTGCCTGTGTTCACCTTGCAATTTGCCTTTCTGTTTCCTGTTGATGTTTTTATATACCTGCCCCAGAAAATTATCCAGGTGGTAACAGCACCTTTAAAATAGCAAGATTCACTTTAAATACCAGGAGGTTTCTAAGCGTTATGTGCCTAGTTAATGTTTTGGTGTTTTGTGGTTTTGGGGTTTTTTTTTTTTTTCAGACTGAAGAGACGTAGTGCACCCAGAACACCTGCAAAGGGGAAAGGCTTACACCAAGACCTAAGCGAGAAAGCCATGAGCCTGCACATGCCGAAGGATCAGCACGTTGTTTATCAAAATGAGGTAATGCAAATGCCCAAGGCTTCCAGTAGTTATTCACATCTTTCAAAAGCCTTGGTAGCACTTACCAGGAACATGACAAAACCCTTCCATTGAGAGCTGGGGTCCGCTCCTGCTGCCATGTCTTTGCTGCATGGGACAGACACACTGGGTAGATGACACCATACGTGCCCCATCTGACCTCTAGCAATGCTGGGGAAAGCCTGGAGTGTGAAGAAGAAAAGTTAGTCAATGGTTAGGTGGAAAGGCATGGAGGAGGAACTGGAAATGCCCAGGAGGGCAGAGGGGATGTCCCTTCTGGACAAAGGCAATGGAGTGCTACAGAGCTCAGGCGCTGTAACCAGCAGCCTTATGCAGAAGTTTCCCCAGAAATGTCTGCCCTGCTCTGCTGGTCACGCAGGCGTGAAGGTGATCTGGAGGGCTGGTGGCATCCACAGACAAAACCAGTAACTTCCCCACAGCTGGGAGTCATCCCCACTAGCCACTTTCCTCTGACATCCCAGAGGTTCCCTATTTTCCTTGCAAGCTCTTGCTAGTCCTGTGCTGTGAATGAGAGCCCTCTTGTCTTCTCATCATTTCTCTCTGCCAGATAACGTAGAGCTTTGTCATGGTTACCACACCACTGTGCTGGGTCTTTTGCAGGAGCAGACACCAGACTTCTCATATCACAAAAGGCTACCAGGTGCRAAGAGAAACCTGAGAGAGAAAAAAAATTGTAGGGGCTTGTTTTCAGAGGAAGCAGAGAACCTGAACAGCAACGTCCATGGCATGTTTGAGATGGGACCTGTTGGGTTATGCGTCAAGGAGCTCGGCTGCACACCCACGAAGGAGGACAGAGAGGCAACGGCAGGTAGGGGAGTCCAAATAACGCCCCGCCCCGGCTGCTCCCCAGTCCAGCACAGGAAGGAGAGACATCAGCCCATTGAAGGCCCACCTCCACAAGCCGAGAGGAGCACAGGGGCCCAAGGGCAGGTGGGGAGCCCAAACTAAAGACTTAGAGGAAGGGGCACCTTGTCCAGGCCCCTCCCAGAGGTGTCCCAGGAAATCCTCCCCAGGGTCCGGGTGTGAAACCCATCTAGATGAGTCATCAGTTGAGCAACTTTTGAACTGGGGGRGGTCACTGCCTAAAGTGGTATGGATATATGATTGGATGCAAGGGAATGGCATTTTGGGATTGCACAGGACTTATTACAGGATCATAGAATCATAGAATCATTAAGGTTGGAAAAGACCTTTAAGATCATCAAGTCCAACCGTCAACCCAGCACCCATGCCCACTAAACCATGTCCTGAAGTGCCACATCTACATGTTTTTTGAATGTCTCCAGTGTTGGTGACTCCACCACTTCCCTGGGTAGCCTGTTCCAATGCTTGACAACCCTTTTGGTGAAGAAATTTTTCCTAATATCCAATCTAAACCTCCCCTGGTGCAACTTGAGGCCATTTCCTCTCGKCCTTTTGCTTGTTACTTGGGAGAAGAGACCAACACCCGCCTCTCTACAGCCTCCTTTCAGGTAGTTTGTCCTGGTTCCGGCTGGGACAGAGTTAACTCCCTTCCCTGTAGCTGGAGGGGGTGCTGTGTTTTGGGTTTGGTGATGAAAGGAATGTTGATGGCCCATTG
>JASVER010000022.1:2614791-2676149 GCA_030449065.1 Oceanodroma leucorhoa
CCCAGGTCCTTTTCCGCCGGGCAGCTTTCCAGCCACTCTTCCCCAAGCCTGTGGCGTTGCCTGGGGTTGTTGTGACCAAAGTGCAGGACCCAGCACTTGGCCTTGTTGAACCTCATACAACTGGCCTTGGCCCATCGCTCCAGCCTGTCCAGATCCCTCTGCAGAGCCTTCCTACCCTCAGGCAGATCAACGCTGCTGCCCAGCTTGGTGTCGTCTGCGAACTTACTGAGGGTGCACTTGATCCCCTCGTCCAGATCATTGATAAAGATGTTAAACAAGACCGGCCCCAAAACTGGGGTGCTTAAGGATGCTTAAGGGAGGAACCAAAGGTGAGAAAGGGAGGAATCAAGGGCATTTGGGGATGAAAAAGCCTGGAAAATTGGAGGGATAAAGAGATAAAAGGGTCTGGTTGCACGTATGCAGGAGGCTGGTCAGTATGCTTCTCTGGCCATGCCCAGCGCCTGGTCACCATGATCTGTCCTGTCTTCTCATTAAACTCCATTTCTAATTCTTTTCCTGGGTGATGGATTCCCTAGCTGGTGTGCATGTGTGGGGGGGGTCTGGTGCCAGCAGCTGGGCCAGGGCCACGGGCCAGCAGGCACGTATGCCTGGGTGCCAGCGACTGGGGAGATCCGAGTGAGAGAAACCAAGTGCCAGCCACCTGTYTGTCCAGAGCCTGTGTGTCCCTGGTGCAGCACCTGGAGCGAGTGTGGGTGAGCATGTGAGCACCAGCAAGGATCAAGCCAGACAAGCCAGTTAGTAGGTGACGTTTCACAGCAAGACGTGGAACTGTACCAAGATTGGTATTTCGAAAAAAGTTATGTTTTTAAGGGGTCGAGCTGGAAAGCTTCCACTCTAGCTCTCATTACACTAGGTGTGTTAGAAGTGTCCCTCCAATGTATTTGCAAAAGCTCTTCTAACAGCTTGTGCCATGGTGCAGGTCCAACGCCGAGCACTTTCTTTTGTAATAGCAGAGTACCCTCTAGTGGGAGAGATCATGAATGGAAGTGAAAACRCCTCCAGTGAGTCTTCCATTAAAATAGTAACTCACGAGTGCTATTTTCTTTCTCTTTGGACTTCCAAATAGTCTTTGGGAATCCAGCAACCCTATCTCAGTCACCAAGAAGTTACAACCACTGTATCCAAAGACATTCAGGAACAACACGATGAAATGACTTTATGAGGGTTGTCCTGCAATGGACACTGTGGTCACTGGAAGAGAAGGTATTGAAAGGGACTGACAGAAGGAACTAGGCATTTGATTTCAGTCCTGCCTTGCTCTCCTGGAGAAAGAGCTCTTGCAAAGGACCAGGGAAGGAAACGTGGAAATGTTCCCAAGTCTGTTCTCCAAGCTGCCAGGCTGGCCTGCGATGGATAAAAGAAGGTGTGCTAGAGGAGAAGTGGGAATGGCAGGCAGTTGGTAGTAGCTGGGAAGGCATCTAGGCTGTCCAAATCCCTCTGACAAGTTCTGCCCAGGGTTACCTCCTGAGAGAGCTGGATTTTCTGCAGCTGGGCTTCTTGGTCAATGGACCTTTAGAAAACAATCTTGGTCTTCTTGACCAAGGGACCTTTGGAAGTCAGTCTTGAGTGATGTTTTAATCAAGAGTTGCTCAGCATTTAAAGGACAACTGTTCCCTGCGTTCTGAAAATCATGTGCTGATTCAGCTTGCCTTGAAGTTTGTCATGCCACATGTATGGACATTACAATGGGGGCTTCAGCCTGGCATTCCTCAAATTAGAGTTTTCTGAGATTAAATGCTCGTTAAATGTTTTTTTTTTCAGAGAAATTATCTGTGTTTTTTTCCATGGTAGTCATGGACACATGTGATCTTCGGTTGTGGCTATGATTGGAAGCCATCAATATATGTGTGTAAACACAACAACAAGAGAAGAGGCGAGTGAGTTTCACTGCTGTTTTTCAAAGATAACTTTTTCCCGGGAAATGGAAATTGTGAAGARAAATGTGCAGGCTCGGTGCTGTTAGATAGCGACCAGTGGTACTCCAGCTGAGTGGTTCAGAGCATGCTGAAGGAGGGGGAGAGGAATGGCCTCACCTCTGTACGTCTGGCAGTGAGTACATGATTTATCCTCGGTGCAAAAGTGTAGTTTTTCTGAGAGTAAAAGGTTAGCTTTGGTGATTGAGAAGGAAAAATGAAAATGTGATGAAATGCACACTAAGGACTCAGAAAACAAATAGGCGGAAAAGGTCTCGATTTTTCCAGAACATCTCACTTGAGGGCTTTTTTAAAACAGTCCAGTACTGGACTTCTACAGGACAGATGACCTTTTTTCCACTACTCTTCAGGTAAGAGTTTAGAAGTGCTCTATGARTCTTCCTGATGAAATGGAATTAATTGTTTCTTTCAGTCGTAGTAATTGTGTTGTTTCCTTTCAGAAGGAAAAACATTACCAGTTTTAGAAGCAAAACAAAACAAAAAGCTGAGACCAAAGCTGTCCCAAAGCCAGCCTAACTAACAAGACCCAGATAACATGCCCAAGCTTGCTTTCTTTTTAGTGTGCCTGTCCCAAGAGCTGAAGGAGGCTCTGTGGGATGGCAGAAATTAATATAAAAAAATTGCAATGACTGTCTCACTTTTCTTTTATGAAATATCCTTCTTTCCTGACTATCAACCTGATTTTCTCCCAGTTACTCATCCCTAGGAAACTAGGATTTGCACTGTCTGGGGTGCGAGTATATTTGTTAGTCTGTGTAGTGTGCAGCACACTTCTGAGAGGGTCTGCACAACTAGTGGTATCTGCAGCCCCTGGCTGCCAGGGTGCTCAGCCCTCATGCAGAGAAAAGGCACATAAGTGAAGGTCAGTGCGAGAGACATGAACAGTCATCAACACAAAGAGACCACCAGGTTTCCCTGGGAAATGCAAGAAGGGAAGAGAATGTGAGCTTAGGCATGGATATCTCAGCTGTACCAAAGATGCACGGCTGCGTGATGCCCAACAACCCCCACTCCTGTTAAGTCCATCTAATACAAAACCTCCTTTTACAGCAAAGTTTAAATTCAGGTGTCTTCCATTTTACACAGCTATTCTAGAGGTGGAACGCAAAGCAAAATGTAGAACATATCCAGCCCTTTCCTGACATGTAAAGGGACCCCAGAACTTTCCTGTGGTTTTATTCCCACCTACCCGCATGGTTACCTTTCTCTGCTGGGAAATGCAGTGCAGTTTGCCCTGGAGAAATTGGCAGGATCTTAAACTGTAAACCATTTAGCATTTGCTTGTTTTATGGAAGTAGGTTTGAGAGAGAGAAAAGATGTGGTTTGTCCATGATCACGTGGTTGAATCACTAGCAAAATGACAGCTGGTGGCAGATCCTCTGGACCAGCCTGGACCTCTTAGTAGACCTACTTGGGCATTCATGACTTGAGGAAGCGGTGCTTGAATATAGGATTAAGGGGGATATGCTAACTTATATGAGCAGAGCTAGAAGGGAGTTGAATCAGCAGAGCCTAACAGTCCTGATGTAAGCCTCCGGCAGGCAACATGCCCTGTAAAACTTAGTGGGTTTGGTTTTACTGGAATTTGTGTCACTGACTCCAGCCTTCCTCTAATGCTTTTTTTTCTTTTCCCTGTTAAATAATGGCAACTTGTATCAGCTGTATCATATTCTTTTCCTTAAATCTGTGCAAGTTTCACTGGCTACTGGCTCAAATGGTTCTGCTTAAAAGAGGTCGTTAGTCCAGAAATCAAGGGAAGAACCAAGAAATGTATTAACAGCGGAGTGTGTCCACCCAAAAGGCACAGGAAAGAATAAAGATTAGACCTTATTCAGGACAGAAGGGATTTCAGATTGCCTTTTCCACCAGCATGCAGGGTGTATTGCAGGTGAAGAAATAAAAGGAGAGGAACAAAGAACTCTGGATTTTTAGGACAAGAGGTCTCTACTTACTCTCTTTCTCACTAACTTCAAAGCCTTTGTCATGCCAGAGAGGTGATGTCAGCTTGGCCACCACCAGCTCTGTAGAAGGTGATGTACAAAGAACTTTGCAAAACTCGGTAGAGATTGCTGAGCTGAGTCAGGTCCTTGTAAAAAGAAATGGTTGACATGAGAGCACAGAATAGGCCAGAAAGGGATTTTTTTGTCTCTTGTTCTTCTATGAATATAATAAGACTTTTAATTTTCTGCCATTGCTGGTCTGCCTGGAGTACTTACCATTTGCCTCTGTCTGCCCTGAGGTTACCGCTGGTCTTCATCTACTACTTCAGAACTATCCATTCCTTGCTCAGCTCTAGTTTTCTCCCTCTCTTCCAAAGAAGCCTTCTTACTTTCCATACCCTGTCATAATTTTCTTCTTTCTTCTCTAAGTTTCCCCAGCCCATTGAAGGAGCAGTAAAATTTGGATAAATATAGAACCTTTCCATCTCAGTAGACATGAGTTACAGGGTGAGCTAATATAAAATATCGCTCAAGTCCCCCAAATGTCCCCTTTATTTTCATGAAATAAGGGTAGGAAGATGTCCCTGGGACTTCCCTGCTTTTGTCGCTTTGATAGCACAGGGTACTTCTGTATAAATTTATTTTAAGCTGTGTGATCTGCAGTTCTCTGGAGTTCCCCCTGAAATCCCCCCAACTATAGCGAAGGCAGGTGAGTACAGGAGACTTGCTAACACATTTTTCTCATAAAATGAAAAACGTGTGTGAAGGGTGTAGGTACTTCAGCCTCAAACAACAAGTAGTAGATTAGTTGCTGGAGACCTGACCTGCTTCAGAGGGAACCCTTTCTCTACTCAGAAAAAAAAGGGGAAGGCTGGCAGAGGGAAATTTAAGTGACTTGAGACCTACTCATCGGTCCTAGGAGACAGATAAAAATGTTGAAAAAAGGTAGTGGCAGAGCTTGGGCATTAGTTTGTAAGTTGGCAGAGGAAGGGCTCCGCTAAATTGAGCATGGTAGTGGAGAAGATGTTTCCAAGGACAGCTGTATCCAGCTGGAAGAGCCACTGCCCTGACCTCCAGCCTCCAGCAACAGGTTAGACTTGATCTGGTGGGGGTGGCGGGGGCTTTCTTTTTTCGCAGGTCAAAAGGCACTGCTTTGGGTACTGAGGTACTGAGAGCAGTGGAACAGGCATGGTTAACACATGGGTGAGCCTGGGATGACTCAGGAAAGGTGCAAACACCACCCTGTTCCTTAGGACAGGTTAATATCAGTGCTCCAAATATTCCTACACATCTGTGTCTTAAATAAGAAAGGGTTTCTGGTTTTATGTGGGCTCTTGGCCACTCTGTGGGCATCTTTGTCAATTAATTTTGGCAGGGGCTTGAAGTTGTGCCAAGTCTGTTATTTCTCCCCTGAGGAATGGTGTTTTAAAACAGGAGACCTTCTAGGGCCTTGCAAGAGAAATATTACAATTGGTATGACTGACATACGAACACGTGCGTGTGTGTGTGTGTGTGTGTGTGAAAGCAGCTGAAGAAACAGCAAACAGCAGACCCCGAACGTCCTGTATTGATTGCAAAGGCTGCTGTTTCTAAGTAATCAAATTGAGAAATGGGTTGTTTCTGTCAAGCCTGGGACAAGCCTGATAAAACTACAACAGAGACAACTTGTCAGTGGAAGATCCTGTAGTCTAACAACAGGAAGATGACAGCAAGATTGCCCCGTATCACTTGTGCAGCCCCTTTTCCTCTCAGCCCAACAGGAAGGTAGCAGCAAAAGCAAAAGGCCACTCCCAATGAGATAAAAGACATATCTCAAAAATCAGTTTCTCATCACCAATGAAGAGGAACCCAGAAGATCCTGGCCAGACCATTTGAATGCCTACAGCTTGTGAGTATGAAACTGGGCATAAAATCAACTTGCCTAGAGATTTTGATAATAAAATGACCTTCCTTTTCCATAAGATCTTCCACTGAATTTTTTAACGCTAGTTTCCTACAGCCTAACATCAGAAAAAAAAGGTGGGTTTTGTTTATCTGGGCTAAGGMTCCAGAAAAGAGGCAGAGCCTTGGTCTAGTACTCAAAATTTTATTGCTGACCATTGCTAGGCTAGTGACCTGCTACTGGGAGTTAATTATTACAATTTGTGGTMATTAAGAAAAAAACCCAACTACCAGGTTGAGGAAAACCTTGGTACATTTGTTGTGGAACTTGCAGTGAAGCCTTACAATAAATAAGTTCAAGAAATTGATCTGGTCTGGAAAAAAAACCAAATACTTTCTGGAACGCTAAGTATTCACAGTCCAGTACCCGGATGGTGAATGTCACAGCACTTGGCGATTATTATTTTTATTATTATTTTTATTATTATTATTTTATTAWTTTTATTATTTTATTATTTTTATTATATTATCATTTTATTATTTTTATTATTATTATTCCATTATATACCTGCCGTGGGATTCTAGTTTTAGTGTTTTATGATAGCACAGAAGTCTTTAATAAAAATTCATTGTTGGTGTGACTATCACTACCCTCGAACTGAAACCAGGGAAGAAACGTGCTTTGAACATAAAAGCAATTTGCTCTGTTGCATGCCGGAATGCAACCCAGATTTCTTTAGAATGAAGTTTGGGTTTATGCTGCTGATTTCCACAAGCAGCGCGATTGTTTGTCCGGGATGGAACTCTGTGCTGACAGCCTTGTATTACTGAAACCTCGCTGCGTTTCGGGGTTTACCGTGTTCTTGCTTTAAGCAAGTGGTGTTTATTTTCTGTATTTGTTCTTCTGAGATCAATTTGTTAATTTGGTTGATACTAATAACCCTTGAGGGAAAGAGAAAGGGGGGGTGAGGAAGCCCTTTGCAGCTAATTCCAGGGGCAAGGGGGGCTGGGAGATAATAAAACGCGTTCCCTGTGTTACTGCCGGCTGAGTAACCAGCGCACAGGGGATRAGCTAGTCACAGGCTCTCGCTGCTTTACCAGTACCAAAACCTGTGACCGCAGCCTGTCGCGGCGGGTTCCCGCCGATCGGGAGAGCGAACGCGCCCGGGGCACCGCCATCCCCGGGGCCGGGGCCGGGACTCGCTCCCGGGACTACGGGGGCGGGGCTGCCGGGACGGACGCCGGGCGCCCCGGGTCCTCGGCCACGTTTACTCCCGCCCTGCCGTGAGTAACCATTCCTCTCGCCGCCTTCCCCGCTCCTCCTGGCCGCCGTTCCTGGGCGCATGTACAGGTTTGAGGTGGATTTGGGGGGAGGTAAGCAGTGGGTGTCCGTGCGGGGTGGGTGTGGGGCAGCCTGCCCGTCGCCGCGGGGCGGCCGCGGGACCCCGCCGGGCGGGCGGAAAGCTGGAGGAACCGCCCGAAGCGGGGCTGGGGGAGAGGCCGGTGCCCGCCGCCGCTGAGCCCCTGCCCGGAGGCTCGTCCCCGGGGGAGGTTTGGCCGCCGCCCGGGGGGTGGCGGCTCCAGGCGGCGGGGACGCATCGAGCGCGGGAGCAGCTGCCGGCGGTTCCCAGGTGTTGCAGCGGGCYCCCGGAGCCTTCCCCTGCCCTTTCTAACCAGGAGGATCCCCAGGGTGCCGGGTTCACGCGTGCGGTTGCCTTCTGAAGCTTGTGTGACGCTAGAAGCGAGCAGGGGACAAGTTTTTTAAAAGTTGGAGAAGTTTCAGAGAAGGTCGCGGGGCCTGGGTGAATCCGGCACAAGGATACAGTCGGTGGCTCAGGTGGCCTCTGAGGTGCGGTTTGGGAAGGTATGGCACAGTGAAGGATTTGCTCTTTACTTGCCCTAGTCTTAGACGCTTTTTCTTTCTTTTTTTTTTTTTTTTTTTTTTTTTTTTTTTCTCTCCTTCTTTATTTCCCCCTGTGATACTCCAGATTGGGCTTGCGACCTAAAGGGACTTTTTTTTTGTGACCGGTTATAGCTACACAATAGCCTGGTTCCTCATTGTATGAAATCTTGTAGCTACACAAGGTGTGAGCAATGGTGTGTTAAAGACTTCAATGAGTGTTAAAGCAGCGAGACAGAAGGCTGTTACTGAAAACTGTGCTTTCCTGCAGGTGTGGCACATCTTTCTCCGGTTTATAAACACTTCTATAACTCAAAATTTTTCTCTGCCTTGCTATGCTGGCCCTTGATTTTTGCATGTTTTTAGGACTATCTATCTGAGCTTCTTAGAGCCATCCTCAAGTATCTGACTACACTGTATTCTTTGGCAAACTCATTATTCATTGGGCTTGTTGCTGGTAGCTTCTTGTTTCCTGATTTTACACATAAGAACTTGGTCTGTATTCATGCTTGGTAACTGCGGAGCTGTATCAGGAGTTGGTTTAGCACAGTGTGTTTAAAATTTAAAGGCAGGCTACTGGTTGTGTGTGTATGCGTTGTGTGCACAAGTTTGCTGGGAATTTGTTTCTTAAATAGATTTTTTTCCTCCCTCTAATTCATTTATTCATCAGCCCTCCTTTTTTAAGCTGTGTAATAACATAGAATATGCTTTACAGTTGATTCTCTCTTCTATTTTTTGCATGTTGTGAAAATCTTTAAAAAGTTGGGCTTTGCTTACATTCTTTACAGAAGACACTCCCAAGACATATCAGCTAGTTTTGCAGACATTGGCAAAAAACCTCAGGTGTAGTTGATGTGTGTTACAGAGGTATTTTATGTGAAATAATGTTTCCGCTTAAATATAACACCAGCTTCAGTTCTAGGCAGGTCTACAATTCAGTTGTATTGTGACAATATTAACTGATTGAGGGAACAGCAACACAACCTTATTTTTGCCCCTTTCCCACCTTGGAAATATATTTGTAGGTAGCAGGTGCAGTATGCCCCAAAAGTTCCCCAATTCATGCAATTTTGGACAGATGGGGAGTCCTGAAGTCCTCAGAGAAGTTGCTTTCAATTTACCCCTTGATCTCACAAGCTAACCCTATCTCTCTCCCAGTGCCACAGGTAGTCCTGGACAACCAGTACGTCACACTTCTRGTGGATTAATGCCTTTCTAACTTCCATCGTGCAATTTTTTTCCCATCTTGACAAGAGCACTTCCTGTGTTGTGTAATGAGACCTGTCAAAACTCCCCGTCTGCCCCCAGAACTATGTTTTTCTCGCATGACAAAGCTACCGTTAATGTTTGCACCCTGGAGATGTGATAACACTGGAAGATGGTCTGTCATTGAGTCACCCATCTCTCTTTATCTTTCTTCAGATGAAGCAGATTTTCCCTTCCAAAATGACTTTCCRAGCTCTGGTTTTGTGTCTGGCTTGTGCTGGCCTTGGAAAGGCAAATGGTAAGTTGAATTTCCTGAAGTCTGCCTGAAAATGGTTGAGGGACTYGTTTCTGATTCCTGAGGCTTCAACAGTCAGAGTAAGAGGCAAAAATAGGTGAAACACAGATTGCTGGTGCCATTTGACATATGTTAGATAGCTGAGGCATAGACATGGAGCTGGCAGATGTGACACAAGACCTCCTGGAGCAGCATTTGGAGATGGGAGGGACATGCAGCATCCCATATCTACAATGACACTGGACACCGTTGTTCACCGGAGTTCACAACTTCCCATAGTRGATCCTCCCCTTGGGAACAAATTTCTCTTTTTCTTTCCCTCCTTCTCAAATGCACTGCAAACTCTGAAGCTACATAGTCCAGAAATTCTCCTTAGCCCATTTTGCTGCTCAGTTCTCTGGTCTGGTGTGCACTTCCCTTGTGCATTCAATCTTCCTCTAGCTTTTAGGAAACAAAAATTGAGTCTTTGCTCAGAATGGGAAGCCATGAGCTGATTTAATAAAACTGAAGTGGGAAGTCTGCAGGGATGGGTACAAAAATAGGGTATGTCGTTTTCTTTTAAGTTTAGAAGAAAGCCAGAGCCTCAGCCAATGTAAATCAACATAACTTCATTGATTTCTAGGAGGATGCAGGAGGGGGAAAACCATAGAAACAACATGTAATTGATGGAATTGTTGTGTCTGTGGGTAATCCAGGCCTTAGAATCAGCATTAGGCTTCTGAATATGTGCAGTATCTGCCCATTTCACTATTTCATGTCATTGCAGTGGTTCCGCAGGCTGAACACAGAAACGTGAAGGTGGGCGACAACGTGACTCTCAGCTGTGCCCTGACAGAACCCAAGGATGTTCTGCAAGTGACGTGGCAAAAGGACTCTGAAAAATCACACAATAATATAGCTACATACAGTACCATAAAAGGATTAAAGATTCACGAGCCCTATCAAGGCCGAATGAATTTCACGAGTCTGGTACTCAATGAGACAAGCATCACTTTTTGGGACACTAGAATGGATGATTCAGGGTGTTACACGTGCCTCTTCAATGCTTTCCCTTTCGGCTCCTTCTCAGGACATACCTGCCTGAGTGTCCTTGGTGAGGTTCTCTGCAGGGATATATCTCTAGTGGAAAAAGAGGTGTTTTCTCACCCACAGCATTTCCTTGAGTGGACTCGGGAACTGCAGTGCTAGGAGCATCCCTCGGTGGAACATGGTGTAGAAATACAGCGTTACTGCTGTGAACAAGACTCTGTGGGGTCATATTCAAGCCTGTTGGGGTGGTTTTGGCTCTGGGCTGTCCTTTTTTGTTATTCTGTGAGTAGCAGCTAAAAAGCAAGGAGTGGGATCTTTGTTTGTAAGCCCCTGAGCACTCCTAGCTGGAACTTGGGCAAACCAATATTGCCTGTTGCAGTTTCCTCTTGGTGCCACGTACAACCCCAGTGCTGTGAGCTGCTGTGCTGAACCCTGCCATTGATGGGGAATTAGCAGATAGGAGAACAGCACGGACCAAGAAATGGTTTTACTTTAGCAGATTATTTCAAAACCTGGGATTTCAGGTTGAGTGAAACTTTTGGGGTTTATAACTTCACTATAAGGGARGGAGTATTCAATCACAGGGGGGACCTGAGCCAATGAACTCTTCTTCCATTCCTGTGCCGTGGGGCTCAGTGCGAATCCAATAAGCTTTGCTCTGATTGATAATGGTTGAAGTGCTATTACTGCTTGTGACCAGGTGCTCGTTATGATGATGGATTGTCTCATTTGTGTCTTGGAAGGTCTCAATGCGTCTGTCCATTACAACATTTCCAAAGGTCATTTGATAGCCATCTGTAATGCTGTTGGCCTCCCAGAGCCCACCATCACCTGGAACAACTTGTTCAATTCTACTCCTACACAGGAGACAGTCAGGCACACCAGTGGGATGGTGTCCATCACCAGTAAACTGGAGATCTACAACACTCGGAGCATCGGTACACAGGACTTGACCTGCAGAGTAAGCAACACGAATGAGAAAATGGAATTGCCTGTGAAAATGAAAGGAGGTAGGTGAAYGATACAAGCTACTTGGTTGTGTTCTCTTGGCCTTCGCGTTTTGCAATAGCATGTTTGGATAGGAATCTGCTGGGAAGAGGAGGGAGTGAAATGCGTATGTGCCAAATAAGAAGACAGGAAATCCTACKCTGCGTTCATTGCCGTCTTTGAGACGATAACATATTTGGATCCTTTCCAAGAGGGAAAAAAGCCAAACTAGTCAGCGAGGGAGCTATGGGTTTTAGAGGTACCATGTGTTTTGCAGCAAGTCGAAATTCAGTTTTCACGCAGGCCTTCATAGTTTCTTTGACAGTCCAAAGAAAGATATAAATATTTGTCACCTGATGCCTATCTAGATGAAGTAAAAACTCTGTGGGTTGCTTAATGAACACTAAAGTGAAAGTTTTGAAATTAATAAGAAACTGTCTCTGAACAACAACTAACCAAACGTTTYAGTTAAACTTACTACACGTTTTGGTACGGTTAACCTGTGTATTATGTTTTAGTTCCTCTGACATTTTTGCTGAGATGCACGTGCATTGCAGTAATGGTCAGGGAGGAATAGTATTTTCAGGCAGACAGGAAGGTGGTCAGTTGAAGATACGTTGGTTTTATGGGGAAATCTTAAATACATCAGTGTAACATCCGAATACCTTGTAGTGCTAATTTGTTTCTTCTTCCAACGTTCTGTTCTGCTGGAAAGACTTTCACCCCAGTTCTATAGATGAGAAATAAAAACATTAAAAGTGGAAGTACTATTCTTGGTTCACACAGGAACATTGACTTCGGTGATTTAAAATTCACGTGTCTCCAAATCCAGAGCCTGAAAAGGAAGACCACTTGGAAATTAGGAAGACAGGAAAAGCAGCTTGGGATTGTGGGTTGATTCCCAAATTACATGCTCAAGAAGTGATTGTTATAGGAATAGTAGTAAAGAGTAAGACCTGACTTTTAATGTCTTCTCTCTAAAAGTTCAAAAGCAAATTAGTTCTCAATTCTGAGTGACACTAATTGAAAAAGCATAATAAATCTTTTCATCCTGTCTCAAAGGCAACATTTGTTTGGTTTGGCCTTTTAAAAAGGAAATGTGTATCTCAGAAAGCAGGAAACCAAGGCTGTTGTTATTCTTTGCTAAGAGAATGAAAAATCAGCTAAGAGCTTGTTGTTTTAACAATCTTGTATTTTAGAGAAAGAGAAATTCAAATGAATAGTTCAACCTAGCTTTGTTAAAAGACATGATAGTTTTGGCTTGACTGAAGTAAATTTTAATTCAGAAAGTTTTCTGGCTAACATTGGTGGGCATTGATATGAGCCTTCGTATTATCATCTTGATTAATGGCAGCCACATGAAGTAGCTAATGTCTAACCAGGGAGAGACATTTACACTCAGATGTTGGGTAGAGCTATTTGAGGGCATCAAAACATAGCCTGTCGTCTTTTCTGAAAGTTAATTTAGTCTTTGTGGCAGTGATAAGTGTTTAACAGTAAAAAGAATAACTTATTTTACAAACAAAAAACACAAATTCTGGATGAACAAAAAAACTCTTCAGAAAGTGTCAAGACTTGTATAAAGTTCTGCTTATGTACGTGTGCCAACTACCATATCAGGTATGGGAATTACAGTTTTCTTTGCCATGGATGAACGTGAGCACATCTTTTCTTCACAAAGCATTTTCTGTGGGCAAGTAGATTTGCCTTTGAAGATACACACGTTCACTCTCTCTTTTGAGCAATCGCTGCTTTCATGTAGCTTAGCAATACCTTTCACAATCTCGATGAGGAACCATTTTTATTAATCAGACATCCTCTTGACTCTTTTTCCTATATAAACTAGCTTAGTTTGGTGTATTTTTTGTTGTTTTGTTTTCACAGAAGAGGGATCCTCTTTGCTTTGGCTGATGATTACTGTGGGGATTTTAATTGTCGTCATAGTTCTGATTCTGATCACGCTGTGCTGGAGGAAGAGGATATGCAGGAGGGGTTGAAGTGGTGAGTCACMGATGCATGGAAACCAATGGTTTTGGTAGAGCCCATAATAAGGTCTTGTCATCTGCAGAGAAGAATTAGACTTTGTTGAGATACCATTAGGTGGTATGAGACTGTCATATTGGACAAGTAAACTTGATAATAATGTGTTTACAGTTACTAGAGGTTGCCTCAGTTGCATGTAATTTTAAGAGCTGTTTTCCCACTGCTACTGCCAAGGGACAATACAAGACTACAAATTGTGAGGGGAGGATCCGAGCAGAGCAGGACATGCTGCTCGTGGTTTCCTTTCAGGCAGAAGTCTCAGCAGAAGTAATTCACTGGTCTTTCGCATTTTCATGGAGGGCCACAAAAGTGCCGAGTGTAAGCATCCTCACAGAATTTTTGGCAGATGAGGTGTGTTGGAGAGAAACCCACTCATGCAGAGTGACGTGCCTTCAAAGGAAGGGCTTTCTTCTGGTCACAGCACCCTCTTTGTATTTTTAAGACAAACAGTCTAATATGACAGAGAAGTGYGCTCAAACTTGGCGTATGAGTCTGCTTCCTAATGATGAATTAAGGAGAAATTGCAGTCAGTGTAATGTCCTTGTACGTGTGATGACCTGATCGTGGATCAACACAACTTTCTAGTCTTAMTTACTAATAACAGAATAAAAGGAAAAATATTAGAGGAGGGGGGAGGCCTTAGGCTTCAGCAGTCACAGAAGTTTGATGGTCATTGGTAGTTTCACTCTTGCCTAACTAGATCAAAGTGCTGTGTCTGGCTTGAAATTCTACCAATATGTTTAGAAATGCCAGCACACATTAACTCAGTTCCTGAATATTTAAATACTTGCTTCATGATGATAATGTGATATGAGGTAAAGAAGTCTTTCCAGGAGTATCAAACCTGTCTATTGTGAACTTAGACCTACAGCATCTATTGTTAAGAGGGGTTGATTTAGTAAATCTGCTACTGCCAGAGACACAAAAGTCTTCACTGAGAAGAARGAGAAATGAACACTTCTTACACTCCAAATATAAGTTCTTAATTGTAAAATGTATGTGAGCTTTCCATTGATCCTATAAACAATTCAGAAGAGGAAATTTCTGTTGAATTTTCAGACCAGCCTGGCAGTTAAAGGGCAAAAAGTTGGTTCTTTTTTTTTTTGCCTTTTTTTTTTTTTAAGGATCAGAAGGAAAAGGTGAAATGCTCAAAAGAAAGATGTATCTTTATTCTAGAACAACCATTCCAAACATAAATAAGCTTGTACTAAGCAGACCTTGAAGAAGAGACCTCGAGGCAGAGGTGACCTAGCAGAGGTCTGGGATCCCCTGCTAGAGCAGATCAGAGAGTGACCGGGCTAGGAGAGTGCTAAAAAGTGCAGGTGCTGCCTTGCAGAGTGTTGAAGCCCCTTCATTGCGTGCCAGGTGAGGAGAACCACACTGGGATGCCATGACTGCACTGGTGCCTGAAGCAGGAGCAGGGTCAGTCAGTGAAACATTGCTTGACAAGACTAGGTCATTCATGTTTAGACTAGGCCGAGGATGTTAACATACCTCCTGGCATCATTATGGCCCTTGGATATTGGCGGTTCCCCAGGCAATGCCCGCATGTGGTTCCAGCGATAGTTTATAACAGCACCATGCCCAGCAGGCAATACGGTTAGCTTTGCAGCAGGTTTCCTATGCTTTACACCATCAGGTATCAGGCTTGGAACCCTCAAGCCATTTCACACATCCTTGTGCCAAACTGTGGGTCATGCAAGACACAATTTCTTGCTGCGGAGACACCGCTGTGATGCACAACTGCAGAGCCTACATGTTATTTTGGAAACTTTGAACAGAGCCCTCTCCCCCCGCCTTGTAAGGAAAGCATAAGACACAGAAAAGCGTAATACGTTTAAACTGAAAGCGCTGTGCCCCTTCTTCCTTAGCTAACGGCTCAGAGCTTGAAGCCCCCTGCGTCAGCAGGAGAAGCGGGATCTCACGCCCCGCCGCCTGGCAGGACGTCTGGATTCCTGGCCCCGCGCGTGTGCCGGCGTGTCGCAGGGTCGAGACTTCATGTAAATATCTGTTCACTGGGGCAGAGGGGGTAAATTAGAAGAGCAGTGTTTAGCAGTGTGTGTAAGTTTGTTGTATTAGAGTTTACCAACAAAAGCAGGATTTGAGGAACTTCAATTGTTTGTGTTCCTTCCCATTTATCATGGGTTTTGATTAGCTGTGATGCCAGGATGTGACTTCTGCAGTGGGCTTGTAAGTYCTTCAGTCTCTGTTCTTTTAATGTAGTCTAGTTTTTATCAGTCTTAGTCTGTATCTTTTCAGTTGCTTTTCGGTCTTGAGTTTTGAAAATGTAATGCGCTGACCCGGATCCTTTTTGCGTGAAGGCACCATTACTTTATCTAGAGTAACTTTGACCAGCTGATCCTATTCCTTCATAAAGTGACCAGCTTAGGGAAATRTGTAGTCCATCTTCCTAATGTACATCTGTTTCTCTGAAGGCCTCATTAATTAGTCTRTTGTAAAACTCCAGTACTGGTGCAGTTTGATCACTCTGTCACCATCTGATTTTTTTTATTATTTTTTTTTTCCCTGGATGCTCTTTTCTTCCTGTTGCTAAAAGTTACTTACAATTTATCTTGTATATGATTCCACTGTCACTTTCCCGGCCAAATCCTTAGAATGCCAAGAATACCTGTGGAGCTACAGTAATTTTTAATGCTGTGTTTAGAGTGCATTACCACTCCACAAATACCACATTGTAATGAAGAAATCCCCTACACCTCCCTTATCTCCCATCTAAGCAGCACACTGTGGCCTAGTCTGGTTTTGCAGTGACTTGTTTTTTCTCTGATCATCTGTGAAATCTGTTTACGCTCTTTAAAGCATTGGTTGCCATCGATTCACCCAAAAGAGAATAACATCTTGCAGAAAGCCCTTTTCTGGTCTTATCCTCTATTATCCTCAGATTGCCTTGGAACAAGAAGCAGTGCCTACGTACGTATTTCTGGACCCACTTTTTGTAGCAGCACAACAGAGAGCTAATAGTGCTGGCTGGAGGATACCGAAGTCTGTCTGAGGCCATTATCTGGGGCTTCAATACTTCTTTTCATTCTGCACTAGATAATAAGCAAAGCCTTTCCACTCTTGTCAAGATGCCTGGTTTTTAAAGTAAAACAGCAGCTTTTTATCTGGGTGGCTGGGGACCCTTCTCCGACAAAGTTTCTTCTGCTTCTGTTGTTGAGAGTATGGTTGGTTTTTGCTTTGCTTTTATTTTTGTTGTTTCCCTCCTCTCCATGGGAGACGCTTGGGAATCAGGTGAAGAGCTGGGGCTCGAAGCTGATGTCCCRTCCCTCAGGCATTTGCCTTGTGTACCAGTTACAGAGCATACATACATTTTGGTTCTCCTTGAAAACATCCCAAGTGAAGCATCTTCACAACGTTTGGCAAAAAGTCACTTGTTTGGAAACAAACTGAGCAGCCTTTGTGGCGAAAGCTGATGCAAAAGCTTTGGAAAACTCACATCTTCATCCTCTGCCAAGCAGAGAGGCAAACCTAGCCGTGCCTGTCACTCGATTTAAGTGCTATGAGCAGGCTGCAATGAATCGACAGACATAACTTCATCCATGCTGGTGCTGTTCTTCTGGGAAAAAGTTACACCGTTTCCTACCTGGCTCAACTGATAGAGCTGAACTGTAGGCCACACCAACATAAAGCAGTCCCGTTAACAAGCCAAGTGCCCGGATTGAAGCAAAATAAAGGCTATTAGCCTGCGTAAATTCCTGTGACTTACCTATTGCATGCATGTCTCRGTCTGAATGCCTTCCACAGCATCAGTTGTTTATTTCAAGGCTTACAGGATACTCATATTTCAGACTGGCCAGTTAAAAACCTTTATAGTCAGTTCTTAGGCCCTAGCAGTCTTCAGGGGGATAAAATTCCATGCAAACAGTTTTCTGGAGGCTTGTGGTAGTCTGTGATGAAGGGCTGTTTCACAAATGGATATAAAGGCCAGCATGATTTGATTTTTTAATWTTTTTTTTTTAAAAGCATTGGTATGTTGATCTCTCTTGGGTAGCTTATGCACATTTTGCCATGTGGAAAGCTTTAGAAATGGTCAAATAGTATATTTGTGTTTAAAAAGCCATAGCAACAGGATAAAAAATTCTTGGAACTTGTTATTGAATAGATATGATGCGACCTAAGACAGCTGAGCAGATTAGGTGAACCTGGAAGAAGAAAACTTSAAGAGTCATAGAAGAAGAGACTAGGTCAGATCAAAAACTCCATTCTGTGGAAAGCGGCAACATAAGCAACAAGTTTTTCCTGTTTGGAAATTGAAACATTCAAGTTTTCGTTCAAGTGGAAATTTTACAGAACTTAGATTAAGCCGCAGTAAAGTCTTTGTTTCAAGATGTTTGTGTCTGAATACAGCCAACTAACTCTGTTTCAAAGAGATGCTGAACCTCAGTGTACCTCGAATGTTACACAAGTGCTATAAAACAGATTGAAAATACCTCTTTGTTACCAGCTAGAGATCACTTAATAACCTGAACAGGAATTTAAGATGCCCTGATTATTGTTTTTTGAAGTTTGGAAGTTGCTACAAATAATATAGATTCGGGTCTGTTAAGCTGCAAAGAGCAACTTGGCTGATCGGCTACAATACATAGGTATCAGAAACCTAAATTTTGGTGGCCAAAAATGTCCTGAAAGGATGGGGAATATGGCAGTCTTGTGCAGGAAATTCCAGTTATTTGGGAAACTTTACAAGAACGAGTACTTGCACACACTTTCCATTGCTTTGTTTATAGTAAAGATAGGAATTATTTCTGGAAGAGACATTATAGCAGTATCCTCTAGTGTTTATTCAGTTTGGGGAAGGCTGTGTTTCTAAGCTTTGGCTTAAAAATTATGGCAGTTCTTATTTTATCTGTATGACTTGGCTTGTTTCTTCAGTGGATTTGCTTTGACATACAGCTGTTTTTCTTAATAGTGAGAGACTAGGTAGTTGAGAACAACATAGTAGCAGCTCAGTTTTAGGAGACTTTTCAGAGTAATTTTTCCTGAAGTGACAGCTAAATAACAGCCTTTCAGATTATAAACTCGGGATGTAGCTCCCTCTTTCATGAGGAGATGGATATAGTGCACCCTGCTCTCAGAGGAATGGGTCTCTGGCCGTTGTGTCCCAGCTGGGGAGGCTCATTTTAGAATCGCCTTGGTTTCCTCTCAAGTGTGGCTTTATCGTGAGTAGGAGATTATATTTGTCCTATTCTGAATTCCCCAAAATAGCAAAAATATGCAGTGGTATAAGTGAAAGTTGTTTTGCTTACAACAGCCTCATTCCTTTAGCCTTCTTAACACTACACCAAAAAAAGGCAAAACCCAAAAACACAGCATAAAAAAACGTTGTAGCCAAACAGACCTAAACAGAGTTAATGAGGGGGAGAGAGAAGAGAAAAAAAAAAAAAAGAAAACACAAACATACAAAAATGTCAGCAGAGGGGTAATTCTGCTGTCAGGCTGCCCATCAGGTTTCCCACAAACATAATTATTTCTCAACCCAAGTGAAGATGTTTTCTGGGTTTAATGACACAGTGCTTCCAGACAACTCCAGTTCCCTAGTAAGTCACTAAATTTTCTGTTCACAGAAACGTGCCTGGCAGTACCCTCCAGTCTGCATCATATATAGAGAGAGCGTGGGCGCTCTTTCCAAGCTTTCCACGATTCAGTGCTACCTGTTTTCATTGCGAAGGACAGGGACGGCTGGTGCTTTGTTCATTTTCCCATTGTGTTTTCCCCCAGTGTGTTCTGCTGGGGAGCGCACGTTCCTCGTCCTGCTCTCTGTGTCGGAGAAGAGCTGGGAGAAGGAGTGGCAGAGGAGGAAGGAGAGGAAGGTGCGGGGATGAATGCAGGTCTTCTGGGGGCACAGCTGGGKTTTTTTGACTGGAGGGATGAAATAAATCCTGCTTGCCACCGACAGGATGAAGGTAGCGGCGTAGGAAACATCTCAGAGCTTGTCCTGCCCATCTAAAGGAGAGGTGTCAAAGTATAGGCTACTGAAAACAACACCCTTTCTTTGCAAACAGGGAGGCCTTTACTCTGTGTGATTAACACAATTTCCTATCCCTTGCATCGTATCTGTGCTCGTATTTCATGATGAAGTAATTTTCCAGTCCTTCATTCTCCTTTTCATTCTGACAATAGAGTTTTGTATATAACCAGAAAATAAAATGGCTGGCAGCTGAAAGGGAGAAAAAATAGTGCTTCTGTGATACACGAATAGTTACCTCGCTGTTTCAATTTCTTGTTTACTTCCTTGGTAAGAATTATTTATGTGCTCAATTCCGAAATGTTTCTCCTTTGCAAAATACTTTGGCTGTATGCAGGGTTATTAGATAAGGAGATGGAAACCTTTTTCTTACTCTTCTACATGAAAAGTAAGGATGCCATGTATTTTATTTTTTTTTTTTCAAAGCTACATAAAGGTAGTGTCATAAATTGGGTCTCAAACATCAGAATGACATTCTGAAATATCAGATTGTTTATATATTCAATAAATAACCTTATTTGTGTATTACCAACCAGGAAAGTTTCTTTGCTTTTCTAGTTTATAAATCCGCTTAGGGTCTTGTATATTCCTTACCTCACTGTCATATTCTGAATTCTGCAGTGTGTGTAGTTTCCAGAATTAAAAAAAAAGTTTGGTTTAGTCCTAGGTAGGTAGTAGGTTGTTTTTTGTTTTTTTTTTTGTAAATTCACGTAATCTTGTCTTCAGATCAATTTTTTTAAAATCTGAAATATTGTTTGAACAGGTGTTGATGGTCTTAGTTTAATGAAAACAAAGAACAGTGTCATAACTTTTTGTAGGAGACCAAATGGAAAGACAAACAATCTAATACCAAGACTAACTCGCAATGCCCTGGAACAAAGGACTGCTTGATGCAGACAACTGCAAAAGACAAAACTCAATAAGGGAGCAGGGGATGGATATTCCCTGTGCCTGTCTGAGGTATGTCTCAACCACTTGCAAGACTGAGGGATGATGAGTTCCAGGAAGGCTCTGGTGAGATAAAGGAATGCAACAAAAGACATTATTCAACCTCTGTAGGGAGTTAACTGGACTTGGCCTTGGGGCATGGCACCATAAAGCAGCCAAAGAAGGGAGTACCAGGATAAGAACAGAAAAAGAAACAACTACTTGAWCTATGGGCTAACTATCCCAATTAGCATAGTAAGAAAACTGCCCACCAGCAGGAGAAGCCCCCTACTCAACAAAGCCCCTTCCCCACTGAATATACGACCAATAGAGGCAAACTACGAAACTGCCGCCGTAGCAGAGGGGCAGCTTGGAGTGACCGGCAGACATAAAAGGGGAAAGCAAATACTATGGGGTGGGAACTTCTGGACKAGCGCTCCTACAAGCCAGTGACCCCCCGTTGGCTGGACCAACGCTGGAACCAGGACCGGTGATCTCTTTCTCTCTCTCTCTCTCTTTTCCCTCTTTTTCTTTTATTTCTTTTACCTTTTCCTAATAAGTAACGCAAGGCATAAACCCCCACAGCAGTGGAGAGTAATAGGCTTTCTGCCACCCGGCTATTTACTAATGAGCCTAGTTTTGGAATAAAAGTTTTGTTCTGTACAGACCTTGGTGTCGTTTCACCTTAACCCACACAGAGGGAATTTATGGATCTGAGTCACCTGTCCCTCCGCACAGGCGGGACGTGACACTTCTGATTCATTTGGTGTTGTATTAGTAGGAAATGGAGAATGCCTTTTTTACTTTTTTTTTCCAGTAAATAATTCTTATTATATGCAAATAGATTAATATTAATTCTGAAAATTCGTCATGCCGTATGCCGTGTCTCTTGTTTGGAAATGCCTTCTTATTTTTTTCTGCTGCTTAAGTATGTGGTAAGGCTTTGCGCTCAGCTGCCGATTTCTACATTCAAAAAAGGACGGTACAACTGTCCAGTTACTTTCAAGGTGCCTTATTAAATTTTCAGGAGATGCAAGCAAGCGGATCTCGAGCCATGCTTAACGCTGAGGCCGGGGGCGAGGTTATGGTGTAGCGGTGGCCCAGACGGCCGGGGTCAGCTTCAGGGCCGGCACCAGCGGTGCCACGACCTGCCCGCTACTCCGGCGTTTACCTGGAGGCAGGCACAGCTTGTAAGCTGATCTTTCCAAATTTCCGCCGTGCGCGTTATGGTAGGATGTGCAAGCTTCATCCTGGTGCGTGCGTAGATCTGCTCCAGGTTTCTGAGGAGGGCTGGCGGCTGCGTGAAGCGATGGGAAAGCGAGGGGCAGAGTGACCAGGGAGCTGGCCGAAGGCACGCCGCCGCGCCGCCCCGGGAGCGCTCCGAGTGCTGGCAGGGCAAAGGCTGGGGGTCTTTTCTTAACTGCCTCTCTTCGGCCCATGGTCTCTAGGCACTGTAATYGGAGCTGGAGAGCGATTTAGAATGATTTTGGGGTGGGAAGACAATCTTTGGGGAGGGGGAGACAAAAACATCTAGCAGTTGCCTTTTATAGAGTACTGTAAGCTGGACTGATTTTTAAATCTTGGTGATTGAAATCACCAGGCAAGAAGCTTTGATTTAAATCTTCCAGTGTAATTCTGTTTTCTCCTTCTCTGTTTTCGTTAGTTTACTTAAAAATGGATGTTTGTTGTTGTGGTTGTACTGTAATAACTGCAGGTTTTCCTTCAGCGATCATAAGCTGAAATTCACATGTAAATTGGTATCTTGTGTAACATAGGCTACCTGGGTTTTAAAACACCTTTTTCATTAGTGTACTTTYCTCTACACTGGTAATGTCTTTTGGCAGCTACCGCTGAGCAGTATCACTCAGCTTCCCCCCAAGGCATAACGGTTTGCAAGCCAGCGCCTGCCCTTCTGCTGGTAGTAAATGGCTTTGAATGGAGTGTTGGTGAGCTGGGTAGTTTACCCCCACCCAAGGAGAAAATGCTGTTGCATAGCATGACATTTTCATAACTGTTGTTTTCAGGCTTTCTCATAAAAATGCTCCCAAAGGAATTTTTATTGCTTAAGAAGAAAAGGGGGTGAAAAAAAATTATTTTTTTCCCACCAGTTTTAAGGCTATTCCTCCTTGGAGCGTAACAAAATAATGAGGGGGCTGAATATCCCTCAGAGCATCCCTTTTGCGAAGTCCCGGGGGATGTTGTCAGCGTGGGGCAAGCTGGATGGGGCGAGCGCTGGCCGCTGGGAGCGGTGCCGCCGGTGCCTCTGCAGGCATCTCCCGCGGCGCTCGGGGCGAGCGGTGCTGGGCTCAGGTATTCTGGGTGCGGGCACAGATCCTTCTGTGTAACGACACTTTGCGTGGCAGGCATGCGTCTGTGCTGTTAAAGATAAGGTAGCTTCTTAAATTTAAGGTAAGGTATCATCTGTAGTGAACAAAGGAAGCAAGGGGGAACACAGGCTTCAGCCTGTTTCGTTGTGTTTTAGGAAGTGCGACTCGTTGTACAGGAGGGAAGGTCCTATGGTTGTTTTGTGACTGTTCCTCCCCACTTTCCCCACTGTGCATTTCTCCCCCACTGCCCCAACAGCAACCACACTGCTCAGGAAGACCCGAGGCAGCAACACAACAGCCACGATTCATCTTTTTTCTGTTTTTCCTTTGTTTCCTAGGATCGTAGAGGATTTCGATTCACCTACCAGATCATTACAGCCCAGCAGCCTGAAGTCAACATTACAAGCAGTGACATGACTGCCTGGAAAGAAACAGCAATAAAAAGGAAATACATCACACACACTACCTTATCTAGACGCCGACTGGATCACTGAAAAGTCTAGCACAATGTTTGTTATCCCGTCTAGACGCTTCATCATAAAAAGTAGGACCAGAGGGACCACCTAGTCAGCTTCTTTGCTGCCAGGCAAAATCTACTTTTTGTGCCACTCTTGGTACTGTGACTGTACAAAATCTATTTGCCTTCTTCCAGTTGAGCTTTGAAAACGTCCACGGATGGAGGCTCTGCAAGCTCCCTGGGGATCCTCTTCCAGTGCCTAATTGCTCTCGCAGTAAAGAGGGGTTTAATTTTTACCAACATCTGTCTGCAATTTCACTTGCAGCAACTCTCCGTTCATTGCCCTCTTCCTCACATCTGGTTTTCCTTCTCTTATGCAGCTGATCCGACTCCTTTTCCTCAGTGAATGTGTGAATGTGCCAATGACTGTATTGCTTAACTCTCTCTGGAGAGACCTGCTGGACTCAAAACCACAGGACTCAAATCGTACCAAAATTACTGGGGAAGAGCAATAGGGCTCCAAGCAGGTGACAGATTAGAGGCAGCCACAGTTGGGAAAGAAGAGTTATAAGTAATTTATTTTATTTGGCTTTTCTTTCTAATCCTGGGTATTTGTTTTTTTTTTTTTAATATATGAGTGAGGAGGAGATGGAAGCAAAGCCCAGTAGTGGAAGTATTGGCATCCCCATCTTTCCTTTCTGTTTTGCTGTCATTCTCTCTGTTTTTTTCTGAAACAACTCTGTTAATACCCCAGCCTAGTCCTTTCTTAGCTGTCAGAATGCACAGACTAGGTTTGTCGATAGTTCTCACGGTCATCTTTTGCACTGTTCAGAATGGTCTCCCCCATCTTCATCCTTTTTTGTTGTGTCTTTTTAAACACAGACAAATAGCTCTGCTAGCCAAAAGCTATTATTCCATACTTGGACCTTGTTGTGTGGGATGTTAAACCCTGAGCTAACTATCGTGTGTCACTGCTGTGAATGTCATGTTATCGGTGCGGGATTTTAGAGGCAGAATTCGCTGCTTTGTCATGTTTTAGGTAGCAGGGAAAGGCACTGCACTACTCTTACGAGCTGGGGGCCTAACGCTGCTCCTGCCCCAGGCAGGGTTGGAGCCCCTCTGCCCCCAGCCCCCCCGGGTTGCTCCTCGCTGCCTGCCCGAGCCTGCGGATCTGGCCATTTCCAGGCATCGTGCTCCAGCTGCCGGTCCCCCCGCTCGCTGTGCGGCAGCCGGCTGCTCGCGAGAGCGGAGAGCTCCCGGGCATTGCCTTGCAGCTCATCGGGTTTGTGAGGGGTCGGCGTGCCCTCCCGGCACCTCGCCAGGGCTCCACGCCTGCTTCACGGGGCGAAAGTTGCTAAAAGCAGTCCTACCTCTGGGCGTACTGACTTCGTGGCCCGTTTTACTGACGGAATAGACAGGCGGGAGGACTGCAGGGGGTCCTCTGGTGATTTTTGTTCTGCTGACGAGTGCTAAGGTTTAAGGTGTKTCTCAGTCTTCCTTCCGTCTGAATATTTGTCATCGTGTTGGGATCGCTACCGGTATCCTCTTGTCTTTTGGGTTGGATTAGCATTTGTTTGTGCATCTGAAATATTCCATCTCACTAACCATGTAGCATTTTGGATTATGCTTTTTATGTCATATGTTTACCAAGAGTACAAACTGTCAATCTAAAAAATCAACAGAGAAGATTTAGCAGACGCAAGACTTATGAGTAAGTGTTCAGAACCAATATTTTGTTGGTTCCAGAGCAGTGGCCTCTCTAGAGACTGGCAAAAAGTTGTGTGTATGTATGTCTGTGTGTTTTACTGAGGACATGAGGTGTGACGTTTGCTGTTACTATTGTAGGTGCAATATGAATTATTTATTTATATATTTCACTTTTTCTAATTAAAAAAAAATATCTGATCCAGCCAAAACCACCAACTCGTCCATTTTTTTAATTTTTTTTATTGTGCTTGTTTGGGATACCAGAAACGCTTCATTRCAAGTTGGGTTTATTTGTAGTTTTGATTTACACTTTGCTTCCTTTCTGTACAGAAAGTGGGACTTCAGGGGATTTTTAAGGCGCTTTGGTTTTGGGGTGGTGGTTTTTTTGGTTGTTGTTTTGGGKKTTTTTTTTCAAAAAAAATTTTGAGCAAAACAACTTTTGCGATAAATTTACAGAAGCATTTTTGACCACAGCAGCTGCAGTTTGCTTCAGATTTGAAAATAACTTCAGTCGATCAAAAAATTGTATTTTATATTTTTAGAGATATTGTGTGTGTGTCGTGTTCGTTGCTTAATTATTCTTTATCTGAAGTTACATGCTCTACTGTCCTGTTTTCTGTATTTGCCTTTGCTGAAAAGAAGCCAAATAAAGCAACTTTGAACATAAGGCTGCATGATTCCTTTCATTTGTAGCACACTGCTTATGAGCTTTTATAAATGGATGAGAGAAGCATCACACATGAGCTCTAAGTGCATGAATAATTCCTTTGGGAAAGGCAGTAATATTCTTTAAGACATATGACCTTTTGAGGTGAATTGTGTATTCTTTAAGACATATGACCTTTTGAAGTGAATTGTGAAACCACAATAATTTTTTTGTCGTGGCATCAGCTTGCACTTTTCTTCTTAAAAGATGTGATAGTGAGAAACTTGGATCTAGTTAAAAGGACATGGCAACACTGCCATCTCCCTAAAGGAGGTTAGTGTCATGGGATTATGTCCTAGGTCTTGCAATACCAGTGAAAGGCAGCAGTTTATTGCTTGTCTGAGCTCCACCACTTGGTAGAATAGAACAGGAAGTGATTTCCAGAGGTTTTGAGATTGCAACATAAACTCCCACTCTGGATTTTTCAGGGAAACAAATGGTTGCTACTGATGGTTTCTGAAGAACTTCCTRCTAGATGCTGGCCAGAAGTCCAAGTCTCTTTGGTGACGTACCTCACCCTGAGTGATGGSAGTTAGTAGCTTCTTCCCCTGGGAATTGGGCGCTCTGAGATCAGCCGGGTCATCTCTCCATGCACACCAGGAAGGTAGCGAGCCAGCACCGCTGCTGCCCTGAGCACGGTGCGGGGCAAGCTGTGGTTTTCCCAGGCAGAAGAGCAATTTTTACCATGCAGAAGGGCTGCTTGCCATGGCCCAGGAGCTCCTGGCAGAGCTGGGTCAGGTGTTGCTTGGCCCACCAGTCGCAAGGTGAGTTGTGCTGGCAGAGCAGGGCAGGAACCAAATGGTGAAGGCTGGGGCGGCTCAGGCCRGGGCTGAGGTACAATAGCAGCGTTGAATGACCTTAGAGAAAGTAGATTGGCCACCCTTCACTTCACAAAAGGTGAAAAAGTGCAGAATAGCAGGTTTCCTCAGGGAAACCTCAAGGTTGCTGTAAAACCTGTAAAAGGTTGCTTTTTTGGCTGACAGCCTGCTCCTCAGAACCTGTCAAGATGTTTGCTTTTCTTTTCGAGACCCAGTGAATTGTTTAATTCCTACAGCTGTGTCCTCTCTTTGTGTGCTTTTGTCCCCTGGCTTGCTCAAGGATGCCACTATTCTTAGTCTTGAATTGTGCTGCGTATGGGGCAGGAAGGTGAAGAGTCTGCTAGAGATAACAACTTCCATGCATGTCTGTGCTGATGGGAAGGGAGGGTCTTCAAAACCCCAAGCAGGCAGGGCTGGGTTTCTAGGAAAGAGGGCTTTTGAAAAACAACAAAAAAAAAATCACTTCTGGTGGCAGTATGAGGATGACTTTTTCTTTTTGCCTTGGGTGTTTTCTCATTGCCTCACCACACTGACCACCCAGCCCGAGGTCGGGGCAGCTGCTCCAACTGCCTCTGAAGAAGTGGCAAATGCATGCTTGGGTTTTTTCCTGTCTCCTTTCCTCATCCTTCACCAATCCATGAATTTTGCCTCTGTACAACATATTTCCAGTTTCCAAGTCTGAGAAGTAGACTTTCTGGATGCTTCTGGGTGACTTTTTCCCTGTCGTGTCATCCCATGTGCCTGCCTGCTTCACTCCTGTGTTGCCCGGCTGCTGCCCTGCTAACGAAAATGTGGTTTGCTTTGAAAGCGTGGTGGCAGCTGTTCTCAAAGTCTGCTGCATGCATAACAAGATGTCAAGGAAGTGCAGGATAATTTTAGAAGCTAAGAGGATGTATGGGGGGGGGKTTTGTCTGGATTTTTTTTTTTTTTCCTTAAGATGGGCTGAAGTTAGCAGCAGAATCAGCATTAGACAAGAATTTGCATGTTGATGTCCAGTATTTAGCACCCAGAAAGGCTTAAAGAGCTTTCAACTTTAAGTTGAAAGCACTTAAATGTGTTTTTCTGAGACCATGTGCAGTGAGCAACATTCACTTTCTGTATATAGGTATCACCTGCTGCCTCCTCTCCAGGACCTCGTGCCATTTTTCATTCTGAATAGRGTGTTTCTATTTCCGTGGCCCTAATCTCATGACATCCAGCTGGAAACCTCCATAGCCTTCTGCAGGTCTGTTTCTGTACAGTCAGCTGCTTGATGGTGCGCTGGTCATTTTGTGTGSAAGAAGAAACTCGCTTCGTGATGTTTCCATCGGGTCCCAAAGCTCCCCAGCGCTGGTGCTGGGGTGGCAAGCATGCCTTCTGACATTCAGCAACTTTCATGCATTATCTTCAAAAAAAATCTGCCTGGACGGGGTCTGAGGCAGGCTGTCTGCCCTGTCTTAGTAGGAAAATGTGTGGGTAGCAAGTTTTTTAGTCAGCCCCCCCCCCCCCCAACTGCAGAAGCCCTCATGCTGAAGCAAGAGAGGCAATCTGTAGCTTCCGCGTGCTGAAAGGATTGGTATCTCCCTGGGGACTGAGGGTCCTTCTGCCACGGGATATGTAGGAATGGCTCGAAGGAGAGGGGAATGACTCGGTGCTTTGAGTCACTCTGCCTGCGAGAGGGAAGTGTGGCCTCCTGGACGGACAGAACTGGGCTGTAAAGAATAGGATTGCAGCCCTGGCTTTGCTAATCTGGGTTTCCTTAAGGAAACGGAGGAGATGGATTTCCTTACTAGTTGCAGCCTAGTAAATCACTTCTGGAAAACAATGTAGCTGAGTGTAGTAGGCTGACAAAAGGAAGCGGGGTGTTTCCCACTGATTACTTGAAACGGGGTTTAAGCAGGTCGCTCCTTGACAGATGAAGCGTGTATCAGACAAATTGCCTGTTCTGGCAGCAGTAGGTTAACAAACGATCAGTTAAGGCATTTTGGTAAGGAAACATACTGTGAGAGAGTGACTGCTTTATATTTGATTTCACCTATTTTTAAAGTGTTTCTGATTTCAGCTCCTTTCTTCTTGATTATGTCCTTCCCTGTTCAGGCTTCCCTGACCCCTTGTTCCTCTCAGTCCTGGACAAGTCCCTTCCTGGTCTCTCTTTTGTTCTTTGCCAAGGGTTTTGCCTCAAGAGTGCTATTTTCTTGCTTATCTGGACACACTCTCCATCTGACTGTTCCCTTCGCCTCTCTGATACCTGAAAGTTCACAGTGGTCACTCCATTATGTGAACGTGTTATCATATCCCTGGGTCATAGTAACCACATGGTGAAAGTAGCTCCGGTGAAAGCTCGTCCTTGTTTCCAAACCAGAAGGCAGCCCCTCTAGGAAAGGCAAGTAACCTGGGCACCAGTAGACAGACCTGGGAAAAATGGAGGTGACTGTCTGTCTGCAGGAGCTCCACAGAGCTCAGATCCTGGGCACGCACCGCCTGGAGCTCGTGTGGAGCCCACTGACATGTCTTCTCCTCCCTTACTGGGCTGCATGATTGTCCCATCAAGATGCATGGAAAAAGAGAATGTGCAACTGTGGGCCYGACTGAGTAAYGTGATCACCAAAAACCGAGAAAAAGGGAAGTGTACTCTCACCACTGTTGCATTAGTGTTAAGTTTGACTTATATTAAGCAGCTGGGGATTTCAGCTAGCTGATCTTTGTGTAGGGGTGATAAATATTGGCATTGTTCTGCCTCCTTTTTCACAGAGCAGTCTGGGGTAAGAAATGAAAAAGTAACTTTGAAATCCACTTGGTAAGGCTTGTTTTCTTGCTGGACCAACCGGCCTGGGAGCGAGTACTCTGTGGCAATGAGAGCAGCATTAGGAAAACGCATGAGGCTTTGATGGAAACACTGGAGAATATTTTCTTGGACAGCGTGGAAGGCATAGTGATGGGAATGAGAGATGGGAAGTCTCAGGGTGAAAGAAACCTGGCTTGTTTCCCTGCCAGCCCTGAGCATCCCGGCAGGAACCTGCGTGAGAGTGGTTGCACTGGGAGAGATGAGAGAGAGCTTGTGTGTCCTGCTCTGCCTCCAAATCCTGTGCCTGGAGTCAAATAGCTGCTTATGCATGCTCAGCTGCGCTTTCCTCTTGTCCTGACTGCCATGGGTGCAAACCTGCCCACGGTTGGGCAGGAGCCCAAAGGACTGCCTGGTGGCCACCGTGCTGCTGCAGCAGGTGCTGTGCCCTTCCACCTCCAGGCAAGCCCAGTGCCCTCCCCTTATGTTCCTAATTCTTCCGTAAACCACTACATTTATCTACAGATAGGGAGATATGAGAAGAGGTATATGAAACATTTTCCAGTCTATGTGGAAGAACGGGATTGGAATTCAGAGTAAACGAAGGTAAATTCATCCTGCTAGATCTGGACTGATGGTATGATCTCAGACAAACTATTCAGGAATATTTTTGCACTGAGCTGTGTAGTGTTTACTGGAATCTAAGATAAATATTTTAATTTTAGGATTTTTAGGGAGTTTGTTGCAATGTTATTGTTGATAGGGTAGGAGTGCTGTTGACCAGCGTTCTGTAGTGAACAGCTCCCCTCTCTCCCTGCCCCCATCATTCCCACCTCAGTGAAGCCCTTCCTAATCTGCAGATGAGAATCCTACCTTCTAAACTCATTTGGGCACTGGAGGGGCTAAACCTTATTGCAACTTGCAGTAGTAACCATGAACTGAAATCCTTTTCCATCTGCTTCACTGGAAAGAGAAATTGTTAYTCTGCCCACGTTGACCAGCCATGTTTCGGTTTGGCTGCCTGGCAGAACCATAATGTTTGAGAAGGGGCAGACCGGCTACTTGAGAAACTGGAAAATTGGAACTGGAGAAAACTGGAGAAATTKGGATTCTTGAGCAGGCTGGCTGCCTCCTAGGCAAAAGTTGTGTTTTCACTGGAAGAGCAGAAATCTCGGTGTCAGGGAGGAGTAACACCGCAAGCTCATGGGGTGCACATAGGAAGTGGTTGGCGATCTAACGAGAGTGAGAAACGCTGAGGGGGAGCCCGTCCAGCCTGGTTCCGTCCCCTCTGAATCAGTAAGGGAGCGGAGGCGGTGTGAAGCCCTGTGACAGACCTACAGCATCGGGCTGCGGGAGTTACTCAGCATGGCCTTGTTTAACACCCGAGGTTGAGGATTTTGCCGCGGTCTCCCAGTTGTGTTTCCTATGAAGTGCTTTTTGGGACTGCGAAGAGTTTATTTTTTTTGAGTGCTCCACTGGCCTTAGCTGTTCAGATTCACGTCAGATCTGGACTCTTGAGTCTTCAGACACATTTCTGTTAGTGCTGTGCAGGCCAGATTTGGGTGAGAAACTTTAATCTGATGTTGGATTTGGGAAAGATAAAACTCTCTGGTATGAGATAAACATGGTGCCTAAGTGTCGATATATAAAGCTCATCATGCCTTTATTTTTTGGCATGTAAGCAGAACTTCCATCTATGGAAAAATCTCTCCAWTCCCACAGGAGTAGGAGCTGTGTCTGCTAGCCAACCCAGATATTTTCCCTCTCCCTTCTGACACAGCTTTGCATGTAAATCTAGCCAGTGTAAAGAACCTAGGGGTAAAATTAGCCCTAGATAGCGGTATGGGCACCCCGGCATCTAGAAAAATTGTTACGCTAAAAGTGGGGAAGACAGGGCCACGGCGAAAGATCAGGTGTGGAAAACTCAAATGGTGTAAGCAGCTAACTGGACTGACTCGAACAGATTTCTGGTTTCCTGGAAGCACTCCTCAGGGCACTTTCCCCTTGTGTTTAAAGTGAGGTTTCTGCTGCGAGGTCTCCCTTCCTTAAGCTTTTCTACATTAGCTGAAAGGTTGGTATTTTAATATGAGGGAAGATATTCCCAGAAACTGCACAATTGTTTCTTCCGGTCTTCATGACCTTTTCATAAGTYTGAAAATTTGAGGGGATAAGTGGTAAACAATAGGCATGAACTTATTTGCTATCAGCCTAATTTGTATTACGTGGATAATATGACAAATTATTCRACACAAACTGTAAATCCTCTGGTCAGTGGTTTTATACCACTCTTGGGACAGCGCAGGCAGACTTAATTTAATATCCTTGCTTCGTTTCCTTGCACTGTGTACAGAATRGCTGTTTTGACGGTGTGTGTATAATCCATTCCATTACAGAGTGGGTTTGGACAGGTACAGCTTTCATATACTTACAGGTTTYGTATGTGTAACTGATTGTATCGGTATGCATTTGTTAGCCTTTCCTGCTGAAATCTTTGGAGACAGGTTTGAGATTCACAATTCTGTGTTTAGAATTTACAGGCATTTATATCCTTTCGAGGAAATAATGAGCTTGGGGCTGTTTCTCAGGAAATGCCCCTGAAACGGGTGTGTAGGAGAAGTGGGGCTGTTGATACAGCCCTGTCCCAAAACACTGTTTGTCTAAGTTCAGATATTGTATGATTTAGATGTTTACAAATCATTCTTCTCTGCTGGCATACATATATATGGTATATTCTATTTTAAAAATAAATAATTTTTATTCATCCTGTCACAGTGTAAATAATGTTAGGTCAAAGAAGAAAACATTACTTCACCGTCTTCACTGCCRGAAGTTTTGCTTCCAAAAATAGGATAAATATAAACAATTGCTTTTTTTGCCTTTCCCACTGAAATGGTGGAAGGTATCTTCAGTGGAATAAATAATACTTTGTGAAAGAAGTATTTCAAGGTTTATAAGTCTTTAAGTTAAAGTGTTCCATAATGTTTTATTTTACCTTTATAAATTACTACGAAAAAGTTTTATGTTAAGGAATAGATAGCTTGTGAACAACACTAAATAATGTAAAATTCTACATCTTCTGACTCTGATTTGCTGCTCTGGTTGAGGGTAAGAGACTACAGCAGAGCGAAAAAAGACAGCAGTGATTAGGATGTACAACAAATCGGATAAGCTGTGCTGAGACTCTAGGTAGAGGTTGGATTATTTTTTTATGAATCTCCTTTCTCAGTGGCGTTTCCAAACCAGTAACTATTTGGAAATGGAGTTGCCTCAGTTTCTCTAACCTTGCATGAAGAGGAATTGTCTTCAGAGCACTGAGAGACAGACGACGGTGGAACCATCCTGGGCAGAGGAGACATCCTGAACCTGCCCTGTATGATATGGGGTGCCATCAACACTGGGCTATAGGGCAGAAGAGGAACTACAGCAAGTAGCAGAYGCAATTACAGGAATTACGGAGGATTACAGGGGAGGGTTTAACTTTGTGAAAAGGAACCCAAAGAGGCCACTTCTTTGTGTGATGGAGAAGGGCAGTGCATGTCAGAAGCCAGCTGCACTTCGAGGTGCAGTAAGAGAGCCCTGCTCTCTGGAGAGCATACACTTGCAGAAACCTAATGTGGGGCTTCTTCAGATTTTTGCTGCCTGTATGAACTTGCCTGTTTCCAGGAGAGCTGCTAATACCTAATGTTGGTGGTTTTGCTGGTTGGCTTCTGTGCTAAAAAAAACACCAAACAGACCCATGCAGATTCTCACATTTACAAGATGATCTCTGTTGATATGACTTTAGTTCTAGATAATAGGGTCAAATAGAAATATGTGGAAATACAGATGTTAGTTTTCATTCTTGCAGAAAACCTTAAAGAGTACTCCAGGTTCCTTCTTGGGGCACATGTAGTCATATTTTACCCTCTGTTTTTAGATGAACATACATATGTACGTACAACTAGTGCTTAACCTCTGTGACATGATCCTGAGATTACTCCAGCTTTGAGGTTACTCTGAGTAGCCCGTTTCCCTAGACAAGATCTTCTGCTGAAAAACAGAATGACTTTTAAATTCAAAAAGTTAGGTTTTGGTTAGTATCTAAACGAGGAATCTTCACCTTCTAGAAAGAGAAAACTGAGGTGATAGACAGAAATAAAGGCCTGTGTGCATCTTGTTCCCACCTTGTGGTGTCCTTGTAGGCAAGTCCTTGCTTCCAGGTTTGATTTCGGACAACTCCGTGTTTTTCTGCCTTGCATCAGATTTTGCACAGTACCTTTTAGCAGCTCCTCGTCGGCTCTCAGCTCCTCATGGTGCTTTCTTTAGGTGATGCAGGTCCTGGGCTCTTCACTGGGACTCTCCTTCTATGTAATAACTTCCAGGCTGGAGCTTTCTCTTCTAGAACAGATGCAGTTACTTCCAAGAAAAAGAGGACTTCTCCTTCCCAAGACCCAACTTGAACCAATCACTCTCTTCCTAAAGACTTGCACTGCCCAAACTGAAAATAAGGAAGGCCCAAACCCCCATCAGGAACTTCACTTGTCTAAGMAGCCAAGTATTTAGACCCAGTGGAAGACACATCTGCATGGCCTAGGACCATCTTAAAGGGACCCCAATAAGCAGCTACTGGAGTACAACTACCCCTGTGCCGTACAGCAGCTGTCTGTGTGCGCAGTGAGCCCAGGTTGTCTAGGATATCTTGTCTTCAGGAGGAAAATGTCAGATTTTGCTACATATCMGAGATTTTCTTCTTTCTTGGCAGGTAATAGGGAAATCCTCAGTCCACTGATTCTTCTGGGAGGAAAAGATTTGAATGTAAAAGATGCAATACCAAAAGTACTGTCAGTCTCCCTATAAAAGAGGGAGATATGACATAACCCAGGTGTGTAAACTCAGTGGGTTTAGGCTGGAAAAAAACTTTGGGTATTAATGTGGAGATCTAGCTCTTCTTTCTCGTTTTATTTGTGCTATACGTGATTGAAGGAGTGTAGTGCAGAAAAGAAAAAGTACTAAGAATGACACTTCTCTGCCCTAACTTGGAAGAAAAATTGTTTAGTCCCATGGGGGTAGAAATTAAATTTTTTCACTGAATCCTAATTTTGCGCGTGTGTTTTCTTTCTGCTCCATAATCTCCAGAGAACGAGCTGCCAGCAACTCCTTGGCTTTCCCACATCCTGAGAAAGTTCAGACGACTTTCTTCACAGTGTGTCTTTCTCCCTTCCCAAGCAGYTGCACAGGAAGAGGTGAGACCCACCAGTTTGCCTTGCTGCCTGTGAGCAATGCTGTTGATATAATGACCCAGCCCAGAGTGGGAGGGTGAGAGCTGAACTCTCTTAGTCTTGTAGCAAAACTTTCTAAATGGTTAACTCCCATTCTTTGTTTTTTCTAAAGGTTTCTGGTGGCTACCACTAATTTCCCACAAGCAGAGCGCTGCAGAAGGCAGGACGAGAGATGTACGTGTGGGGGCGGGTTGGTTGCTGAGTTATTTTCTTATTTTGTTAATTTTGTTAATTTGTTATTTCTTATTTCTCAAGCAGCCTTCACTGCTTGAATCCAGGGGATGTGTCTGAAAATCGCCAGGGAGGAACAGACCGTGCAGCTGTGAGGTTTAGCTCACAAGAAGTGATTAGGAGGGGAAGGGCAGTGAGAGCCTCATAGGTAGGATGGGAACATGTACGGTGACCTTAATGGTGCAGGTTCACAGACAGGGTTTCTCTATCTTCCCCGTCATGTATCTCCTCTGTTCTTGTGTCTTAACTTTTCTCACTACCCACATGTTCTTTTTTTTTTTTTTTCCCCCACCTCATATTTTGTTTGCCCTTTTGGCTGTTCACTTGCCATCGCCTTTGTAACCTGTCATGCCCAAAGGTTATATATAGCGTCAGTGGAAACAACTGAACGATGCATATTTTGGCTCCTAGTTGATTGCATACATTTTGGCAGTACTGCTGGGATGCCCATAGATCTTTATGGGCAGATTTCATACTGGTGTGGTTGTGAATGGAAAGGTTTGCTTTGGACTGAAGAAGGGTGTAGAGACACGGGTCAAAGGAAGGCCTCATGACATTTATTTTCAGCCATGGACAAACATGCTGTGAGGGTGCRGTTAGTCCAGTATGTGCCATCCATTTTGTTAAGTTATTGGCTCATCCTTTAGATGAGGATTTATTTTAAAAAAAAGTGGGTTGAAAAATATTTTTACAATTAAAAGGCCCAAAAGTGTGAGAGAGTCCCATTTTTCCAGAACCTGTTACAGTAAACATGATGAAAAGATAATTATAAAGGAAACTAGTGCAGACTGTACATCCTGGTATTTCACAGGTGACTTTTATCTGAGTGACTCACTCCCCATCAGAGAAAAAAACATGGCACCACTTATTCTTTCCACTGTTAGTATCTTAAAGTATTCCACTTCCAGATCTGAGAAGCTCTGATTAAATGTCATAAACTGTAATGTTCCTTGTTATTTTTCCCAGTGATTTTTTTGGTTACATGTATGCATTTTGTCATTTTCTTTTTTAACTGAGAACAATTGAAAAGCTGTGAAGATAAGAAGGAAACATTTTGTGCCAGTAGTCATTGAGGTTCATAGCTCTTGCACAGAGGCAGGCTGAGGTATTTTTAGTCTTCTGGAAAATGTTTTGAAGGGTAAGTTTGACGGCAAGTTGTTAGGGCCCAGAGGGAGGGAGAGATGCAAAAAGGGAGGGTTCGGTATATGGTGACTATGTCAGGACAACCCTCAGTTGCCAGTCAAGGCTACATGGTCATCCACCTTGGTTGGTGGTACCCTCCCGGCACGTTTTTGATGAGACCTACCGCTGAACTAAGCACACTGCTTGCCTTTAGTTGTCGGTATAAAATATGAGGTGTTTTATGCATTTATGTGAAACACTATTATCATATTATTCAAGGTCACATTGTGAGGTTTGAATCCTGCCCTGCCAGCCTATAGGAAGTTTTTTTTTTACAGTAGTTGATTAAAACATCAGTCCTTAGGGTTTGTGCTCCTGTTCACCAAAACACTTCTTTTATTCATCTGAAATGTTTGTATACCAACGCATGCAGTATGAGAAACAAACAGGATGAACTGGAAGCACTGTTCTGTTCCCAGAGCTATGATGTCATCGGTATTAGTGAGACTTGGTGGGATGAGTCCCACGATTGGAGTGCTGGGATGGAGGGCTACAGGCTGCTCAGGAGGGACAGGCAGAGCAGGTGAGGTGGAGGAGTTGCACTGTATATAAGGGAGAGGTTTGACTGCACAGCCCTTACAGTTAGGGATGATGTGTTTGAGAGCTTCTGGGTGAGGATTAGGGGGATGGAAAACAAAGCAAATGTTGTAGCGGTGTCTACTATTGATAGCCCAGCCAGGATGATAGCGATTATGAGCTATTCTTTAGGCAATCAGGAGAAATCTCTGGATCAGTAGCCCTTGTCCTTATGGGAGATTTCAACTTCCCAGACATCAACTGGAAATGTCATACTGCTGTGAGAAACAAGTCTGGGAAATTCCAGAAGTTTGTTGAAGACAACTACTTGTCACAAGTACTCAGTGAGCCAGCTAGGAAAGATGCCCTCCTAGACTTGTTACTTGTGAATAGAGAAGGACTGGTGGGAGATGTGATGGTAGGTGGCTGTCTTGGCCACAGTGATTATGAAATGATTGAGTTTAAAATTGCCGGTGTAATGAGAAAGAAGGACAGCAGAGTTGCTACCCTGGGCTTCAGGAGAGAAAACTTTCAGCTATTCAGGGAGCTATTTAGCAGACTACCCTGGGAATCTCCTTTTGAGAGCTTAGGGGTCCATGAGTGCTGGTCAGTTTTTAAGAACCACCTTTTAGAAGCCCAGGAGCAGGCAATTACATTGTGTTGTAAGTCAAGCAAGCAGGGCAGGAGACCAGCTTGGCTGAACAGGAAACTCCTCATGGAGCTCAAGAGGAAAAAGAAATTGTGTGATCTCTGGAAGCAAAGTCAAGCTTTGCAGGAAGAGTACAGAGCTGTGGTTCATTTATGGAGGGAGAAGACATGTAAGGCCAAAGCTCAATTAGAGTTGAAGCTGGCCAGTGTTGTGTCAGACATCAAGAAAGACTTTTTTTAAGTATGTTAATAGAAAAAGGAGGTGTGAGGAAAACATTGGACTTGTTGAAGATGGTCGTCTGATTAATAGGGATGAAGAAAAAGTGCGGTTTTTGCCTCAGTCTTTAATAATACTGAGAGACCTTGGGCTGCCCGGTCCCGTGAGTTGGARGACCACGACTGCGGGAACAGTGACTTTCCATTTGTGGACACTGAAATTGTAAGGGACCAGTTGCATCAGCTGAATGTTCACAAGTCCATCGGGCCTGATGGGATTCATCCCAGAGTACTGAAGGAGCCAGCGGATGTTACAGCAGGACCCCTCTCAATCATCTACCAAAGGTCTTGGGARTMTGGGGAGGTCCCTGCTGACTAGAAGCGAGCCAATGTTATTCCAATCTACAAAAAGGGCGTGAGGGAAGAGCCAGAGAACTACAGACCTGTTTGTCTAACCTCAGTACCTGGAAGAATTACGGAGAAGACCATACGGGTCCTATAGAAGGGCATTTAAAAAAATAATACAATCATCAGGCACAGTCAACATGGGTTCACAAAAGCAAAGTCCTGTTTAACTAATTTGATATCCTTCTATGATGAGGTCACCTGCCTAGTGGATGAAGGGAAGGCAGTGGATGTAGCTTTTCTGCATTTTATTAAGGCTTTTGATACTGTCCCTCACAGCATCCTTCTGCACAAGCTGTTCAACTTGGGATGAGCAGGTTTACAGTGTGCTGGGTGAAGAACTGGCTGAAGGGCAGAGCTCAAAGGGTTGTAGTGAATGGGGCTACATCTGTCTGGCGACTGGTCACCAGCRGTGTTCCTCAGGTTTCAATTCTAGGGCCAGTTCTGTTCAATATATTTATCAACGAGCTGGGTGCAAGAGTTGAATGCACAATTAGCAAGTTTGCTAATGATACCAAACTGGGAGGTGCTATTGACTCTTTTGAGGGACAGGAGGCCTTGCAGAGGGATCTAGATAGATTGGAGCATTGGGCAATAATTAATGGGATGAAATTCAACAAGTCGAAATCCTGGATTCTGCACCGAGGATGAAGTAACACCAGGAGAGGACTGGCTGGAGAGCAGCCCTGCAGAAAGGGATCTGGGGTGCCGGTCGACAGCAGGCTCGATGAGCCAGCAGCGTGCCCTGGCAGCSAGGAGGGCAAACCGCATCCCGGGTGCATCAAACACGGCATAACCAGCTGGTCAAGAGAGGTGATTATCCCGCTGTATGAGGTGCGGTCTCACCTTGAGTACTGTGTGCAGTTCTGGGYCCYRCMRTKTAAGAAGGATRTTCAGGTCCTTGAATGCGTCCAGAGGAGGGCAACAAAGCCGGTGAAAGGGCTGGAAGGCAAGTCCTGTGAGGAGCGGCTGAGGACTTTGGGCTTGTCCAGTTTAGAGAAAAGGAGGCTGAGGGGCGACCTCGTTGCTCTCTACAGCTTCCTGAGGAGGGGAAGCGGAGAGGGAGGTGCTGATCTCTTCTCCCTGGGATCCAGTGATAGGACACATGGGAATGGTTCAAAGCTGCGCCAGGGAAGGTTTAGACTGGACATTAGGAGGTATTTCTTTACTAAGAGGGAGGTCAAACATTGCAACAGGCTTCCTAGAGAGGTGGTGGATGCCCCAAGCCTGTCAGTGTTTAAGAGGCATTTGGACAATTTAATAACATGCTTTAACTTTTGGTCAGCCCTGAATTGGTCAAGCAGTTGGACTAGATGATCKTTGTAGGTTCCTTCCAACTGAACTATTCTGTTCTATTCTATTCTTTTCCATCCCGGAAGTTATTCCACATCCATATTCCGAAAGGAAGTCAGCATCTGATTTGGGCAGTTGCATTCAGTTCTCCTCCAGTAAAAATGACAGCCTCCATAAATATCAGGCTGATATTATTAAACTGATATTCCAGGAGATATTGTCAAATTGATGGATTACAGGAAACTCCAGAGAAAGTCTGCATTTAAGTAGGTCCCAAGAGGGAGACAGTTCCATGAGTCCCAGCGTTTTGCCAAAGTTAGTTACAAGGCTGTACCTGTCTCTAAAACTAGTAACTGTTTTTCTGTTACTGTGCGTTGTCATCAAATATATATTTAGACAAAATGTAAACTTATTTCTTTTTACATAGCTGGCAAACCAGCAGCCTTCAATTTCCAGGGGTAGTAATTAGTAAAAAGGGGGACTGGTCCATGTTTGGAGTACTTCGTACCCTCTATAGCATCTGCCTGAGAGCTAGTAAAGCAGAATATTGATTGGAGAGAGATCTGCCAGTGAGAATGTAAACCCCAGTATTTTTGGCTTGCAGCAGCGTAGCAAGAGAATGCCAGGGTCCCCAGGCTGACTCCAGATTTGTTACCGTCCCTTCCTAATCAGACACAGCATAGAGAAAAAGAAGCAGAGGCTATTGCTTCTCTTGCTGAAAGATGTTATCTTACCCTGTAAGCCAAGCTACAGAGGCATCCATAGCTTCTGTGGGAGCGGGAGCATGTGCACTACACATATCACCAACTAATGTCTTAGCTCAAGGGACAAAGGCTTGCAGTAAAGATTCATGCTTTAGCCTTCTTGATAGTCCATTTTATGCAGGGCGCTTTTTTTTGTTCAGTGAGATTTCTGGGGCTTTTGATGTGGAGTAAATTTTTCTGCTATGAAGTAAACTCACTAATTACTGGCATGCGAAAGAGCTGCATATATTCCACTCAGTGGTTTTATGTTACCTGGATCTATTGTTTAGCTCATACAAAGATGGGTGGCAGGCACTGATTGATGTAATACTGTAGTATTGCTGAATAGGTGTGCRTTGTGGTTTAGACTAGGATTCAAAGGTACTAAGCTGATCCTATGTGACTGTATTTATGAATTTGCCCAAGATAAATAATTTTAGTAGACTTTGGCTGTTAGCTACCATCCTGGAGGAACGTCTACTGGAGATTTAATCTCTCATAAGCAAATTAATATGCAACCTGGAACTGCTTGCAGCAAACATTGTAGTAGAAGGTCTTCCATCTAGAGGCTGAAGTTCAAACATACCATGAAGGTCAAACAGGTTGAATGTCAATTCTCGATTCTGTCTCCTGTCCATCTGTTACTTGTGCAAAATTACTTGTATGGAATTTGTTTACTATATTACTGACTTACTGTTGAAACTGAAATTTGGGAAATTAATCTAACGCATGGGAGGGGAAAATGCAAAAAAGTTAACTCATTTTAAGTTATGGGGTTCATACATAATCTTGGCTTCTGTTTAAACTKAATCTAAATTGGAACATCCACTTAAGTTACAGGCCCCAGGCAGCACAGAACATTTACAGACATTACACAATCTTTTGGCAAACTGTGGAAATTTTTAAGAATCTTGCATGGCAAAAAATGCATGTCTGCCTACTGAGATGGAGCAAAAACTCCTTGTAAGTAAGACCTATTTCTTCGCCCTTGCTCTAACTCAGCTACACAGGAGAAGAATTTTCTTGCCTGTTAGCTAGAAATATGTTCACCTGGGACATTTATGGTATTATAATATTATTTGTGTGATGCTCAGAGGAGACTGGTAATATGCTTAGTCTTAAAGGGCCACAAAGAATGTCTTTTTTGTATGGGAATGCGTACTTGGGCTGCCTCATGCAAAACCCGCCACATTGACATGATAAGAGGCCATCCAATCCCATAGAGGTCAYGTCCCCAGTACAGATGACCAACAGAGTGTGTAAGAACTAAACTGCARTGCTCTTCATGAAGACAGAAAAGCCTCACTAAAACTAAATTAAACTTAAGTATCAAAACTTCCTGACCTGTCCTGCAAGCCTTTTCTCTGATGAGCTATTAGAGTCCAGCAAAAATTGTTCATTTCTATTTACTTTAAGGTATTCAGCAAAACCCCTCCTAGTTCTCCCTAGCTCCCAGTTTGCCAGCTGGCATCATTTTAAGGCCAAAAATAATGCGTTATATGGGCGCCATTTCCTGGCTGGCCTAATCTGAAGTTGAGTGAAATCAGCAAGGAGATCCCCTCTTCTATACCCTATTTAAAGCAGTGGGTGTTTTAAAGGCAAAAACCCCTTGTATTCTTAAAAGTGTGTAAGTAGTTAGATTGCCTTGGAAGGGGGGACTTTCTGAAAGCTGTGCTCAAAATGTCCAAGTCCGGGTCCTAGGTAGCAAGTAACTGCATTTACGTTTGTCTGCAATTTATTTAGCTTCCTGGACTTGCTTGGACTGGAATTTGTCTGATGGTGCCACAAAATACTCCGTGAGGCTCAAAGTATGCTCTTTTGGGAGCTGAAGGGGAAGCCTGCTGCCCTCAGGGTGCTGTTACGAAGTAGTTCGCAGAGGGCAACGGGAAAGACAGTGTTTGTCCTAAATGGATGAACCATGATTTCTGTTACCTTATTGGCGAGACTAACGGGAATGGGCAACAAGGATCCCACTGATGAATGGGCGGTTGGTAATGGTCGGGAAAAGGGTGTGTGAATTCCTCTTGTGTGTTGAGTGTTCGAAGCTAATTCCATGAGGAACGGAAAAGACGGAGGCATGGCCAGARACAGCACTGTCTCTCCCTGAAATTAAAAAGCGGAAAGGAAATCCTAACAGAAGTAGCTTACCCAGATAACGGGATGAATAATAGGAAAAACAGCATTATACCCTTAWGTAAATGGAAGTTACAAAATGATAAAATGAAAAGCTTACGTATGTAATCTTGATTTGGCCTCCTTGGGTGTGTGAATGAGCATAGTCTCAACCTCCATTTTCCCCATGGGACTCTCCCTCATTCGGTGACTAGAACAGGTCATCTATTTTGGTCGTTTGAGATGTGGTTTTCAGTGATTTTTTGCTGCTCTGAGTGCTTCAGAGGCCCATAGCTTCCTGTCCCCTCCTCCTCCTCCTCCTCCTCCCTCCCAAGGAAGAGGAGGGCATGGGCGTGCAAAGCCCTCAGGAGCTGCAGGGGTGCCTGGGGGCAGGGTGTGTTGTGCATTGGCAGAGGGTCAGAGGCTGAGGGCTCAGGAAATGAGTAATGTGCAATCAGGCTGAAAGTGCTTCCTACCTTTGTCTTCTTTTTCTTTAAGGAACGTGAGTCATCATGGAGTAAGACAACAATTTTACCCGTGATGCAGACTTAAAGATGGCAGAAGATTTATTTGCCTACCATAAAAGCCCTATTTGCCCTATCCTTTCAAGGTCTCATTTGTTTCTTATCAAGGCAACCACTTCTAAAACAGCAGCTGATATGGTAGCGGGTTAGCTGATTAACTAGTAGATACAAAAGAAAGCCGCGCATGAGTTAAAATAGCATTTTCAAATGAAATAATAAAACACCTGTTCAGATAAAGAGGAAATGAAATCTTACAGTCTCACACAATTAATTTTTAATTCTTTGCTACATCAAAAGAATATATCCGAAAAAATGATCTTCTTCATCAGAAAACATTTTTTTCTGAACATTTCTGTCAACATTTTAGGAGAACTTATGAGGAGACAAACTCTGAAAAGCTTTCTGTTGGCAAAAAGTCAAGGGATCATTTATGACGACTGCATTAAACGTTACAGGTATGTACCACCGACCTGAGCATCACTGTAAACATCCCCCTCCTCTGGGGTGTCCCAGAGGGCACAGTCTTCTGGACAGAGCTGCCAAATACCTTTTGTTTTTGTTTAGACAAAAATGCTGTTTTCATGCACCTGAAACTCCTGGAGATTTTTCAAACTTTTTTTTTTCCCCTCCCCAAAGTRGTTGGACCCAATTTGGCACATGGTCAGCCCAAACCTCAGTATTCACGTCCAGGGGGTGGCGTGTGGCTGTGCCCTGGCTGTGCCCAGCTCGGCCCCTGCCTGCCTTGCTGGGGCCAGTTGCCCTTCTGCACCCCCCTCCCCTTTCTGTGACTGTTGACAGAGACCGAGCCTGTGGTTTAGACATAGTGAAGCAATTACGAGGTGACAGAGACACCTACATGTCTTTGAAAATTATAGGGTATCACTCTGTGTGCACCACACCCTGAATACGGTCCTTCATCCRCTACACATATAACCTTCCTGCTGGGAACAAAATTACATTTGCAATAAATTCAGGGAAAACAAAGATGAGGTAGTAGAGGAAAAATATTTTTTTGAAAGGAAGTACATTAAAACCTCTGTTTRGCACCTGAAAAGCTGTGCTGTGCCTGCTCATTATTCCAAAAACCTTTGCAAGCTCTGCACTGTCTCAGAAGAAACTAATGATGTTTATTTCTTCTTATCGTAGCCTGCCCGCTCTGGGGAGGGCCCCAGTTCAGACACCATTTATAAGAGGAAAACCAGAACTTCATCATTCAGAGCTCTTTTCCTTGGAAGACCTGCCAGGGGGCCATTGCTCCCATCACCCATGGTCTGCTCTGACACTGCCTGCTGTGTATCGTCAACATAGGCAGCTTTACTTGTTTCTGTGAGTATTGTGACCCCCTGAATGACTTTGGAGGAAATCRAAACTTGCACCAGAGCTGTGGGCCAGATCAGATAACCTAATGAGAGGTCCTGAGTCTTCCTGCGAACTTTACCTGTCGCTAGCCACGGGGCACTGCCTGGGGCGGCCCCATGAGACACGRCTGCTTCTGCCTTCTACTAGCCAGCAGGCCTCAGCTAGTGAAGCCCAAATCTTGCATGTGTGGATGGGGGAACGAGTATTTTTAGCTTGGCTGATTGCAAAAGTCATCTCTGTGAAATTTTCTGACTGGCTGCAGTCCTTTTTCTTCAGGGATGCAGACGTCTCAGTTGCCCTCACCAATGACTGAAGCTCTACAAGAAAGAAAAACACTCAAAGGTCACAGTATTCTCTCAGTATGTGTAATTTGCTCCATGGCATCAAGTGGTTCCTATAATGGAAGTGTTGCTGTAGTAGTGGTGTTGAAGCAACTATGGGAATACCGGTAGGAATTTACGTTCTGTGTACTTCAAAAGTAGGAGCTGTCTCAAAACACAACCTGTGATAATACACAATTTTTAAACTAAGTCTATCTGTGTTTAGGTAACAGACTAATCTACTAGAGTGTATCTAGTGCTTCAGAATGTCAAAGCAAAGCAAAACCGATTAAAACTTAAAGATAATCAAATCCCGTGCCACTAGTAATCAAAGGTACACATGCTGGTAATACAGTCCTTATTCTGGAAAAAAAGTAGCTAGTCAAAGGATATTTATTTATGGAAAAGAACCGTGAGAATGCTAGGGAGATTAATTTTAGACATCTTGTTAAAATTTTCAAGATTGAATGAATAGTCTCCCACCCCCATATTTGGGCAAATTACAGTTCTCTGGGGCCCTGTAATAGGTTATGTTTGTTTTCTATTCTTTGGGAGACAAGTGATAGTTAAGTGCAATAAGTGTATTTTCTGGCTATGGAAAGCTGTATTTTGTGTGCCTTGCTGGGACAGTCCTTTGGGTAAGGCGCTTTACAAAGATCAGAGTAGTAAATGCAGGGAGGGAATTTTCACACTGCAGTCCTCCTCCGCTCTGCCGCTGATCCCAAGCGCACACTGTCAGCCGCAGGCCTGGCTGCTCTTCCCGCGCTTGCGCTGGTCTGCTGGGTGGACCTTGAGTAAATCCCCTTTCTTTCTTCCCCCCTCTCCTCCATTTCTGTAATTCATGAARGAGGGCTTATGCTAAATGACTGACCTGGTGTTCTCCTGAATTCATGGACATTGCTTTCTGATGGTTCTTCCTGGAGCCCTGTCTTTGGCTAAGGAAGAAGGGGAGAAACAGTAGTTCAGGATTTAGTCTTTGGTTTTCCTTTACTCTCTACAGTGATGCTTGATGAGTGTTTCTAACAGTTAACTTTTAATGATTTTAATAGAGCTGCTCTAACAGTAAATCACGCCRGGGAATTTAACATCCCTGCCCCCACATATTGCAAAGGAGTTGTCCTCTTCCATGATGGAAGGAGGTTAACTGTAGCTGCAACAGCTTGCGTGGTATGTCTGCTCCCCTCAAATGCTCTCTGCTTAGACAAACATGAAACTATAAAAATACTGTTTTCTTCTATTATTAGTTTTCTTCCTTCTGGTTCGTCTACCAAGAGCCCTCAGAAGGTATTTACCCCAGAATATAGTGGGGACAAGCTGTAACCAAATTGTTTTTCTGTGCAGCAGAAAAGAAAGCTGGGATTGAATCTCTCGCCACCACTAACCTTTGTGCTCGCTTTATCTGGTATGAAAACTATAATGTCAGACGCACCCTACTTTTCCTCGTTTACTGAAAAATCTGTAATCTCGCTTCAAATGCTACAGGGATCAGAGGAAACCTATGAGCTGGCCTGAAGCCTTTTACTCATACAAATCTTTGACTTTCCTTTGCTGCCACCTTCACGKTAGGGGAGAAGAAGGCAACTCCGTTCTCCTGCGTTGTGGAGGGGTGCGCCCCAGCTCTCGCACTGCACCGGGACCTTCCTCGTGTTGTCCGTCATGGTCACTGCTCTGAGCTCCTGGGAACAACCCTGTAGGTCAGTTGCTTCCACTCCTTAGTGTCTGAGGGGCTGAGACAGGTACTTTCTGCCATGGTTCGTGGGAGCTTTGCTTCCTGCTCAGTTTTTATCTGTTGTTGTAGCAGGACATCCACAAATTAACATGGATTGAGGATCTTCGGTCCTGGATCTAGACCCAGTAGATTAAACTTAGACCCAGCATACAGAACTGGTGAGCAGATCTCATTCCTAGACCTGCCTTAATTGATCCAGGCAAATGTACTTTACTGCAGTTGGAAAGGAGGCTTGTGGATGCTGGAAAATAAGCGTATCACAGCAGACCAAAGGAAGTCGTGTTCTCCCTGGTTAAGCTCATACCAAAGTCACTGGGTCCCTACTCTGTGGATGGGAAGGCTTTCTTCACAATCAAGGAGTGAATCAGCCTTTTTATGGTGTGATCATGCCATGCCCACTTAACTATAATGTGCACAAATTGTGAGATATGATTCATTTTTYTCCCATGAGTCCTAAGGGAGCCTGGTGGTGGTTAGCTCAGATACGACGTTCCACTGTAGCTGTCTGCAGTGGGTGGGATGAATCCCACACCAGAGTCGGGGTCCAGAGGGAGGATGCAGAGGTCAGTTTTGGGATGCATGATTATATCCCATGTGGCAAATGAGGTTTTATTTTACATTTTGGTTAGTTACTTTCTGAAGGAGAAAGAAACTCTGAGGAAAGATGAGTAAGTTTTGAAATATTGTATTTGTCAGAGACAAAGCTGGAGGGGAGTAGAAAATGTAGAGAAATGCAGTTCAAAAGAGACATGTTCTTTTAAGAAAATCAAAAGAAAGTCAATTATTTTAGCAGTTAATTTGGGACAACCAAATAGAAGCAAGCTCTGCAGATGAGGCAGCCTGCTAGCAGGTTGGGGGTGGGGACTGGGACCTGTGGCAACCAGAAAGTCATCGAAATGAAAGACGTTCAGTGCCCTGCCTTGGCTTCATGTGGCTAGGCACAGCAGGGGCTCCGGGCAGGGATGGGACAGGGGGCAAATTCCTTGTAGGGGATTCCTCTGAGTCAAGAAGGACAGGATTGGCAGAGATATTGTTAAGAAGAATCTTGCTCTGTTTCTGTTTGGAATAAAACTTTTTTTGATGACAGGGTCTTTCACTGACACCAGAGTAATTATAAAGCACAGACTTAGAGAAAAAACTTGAAACTGAATAAATATTGTAAAATGGGTTTGGTGTTCTCTGGTTAAGCAAATGAGAGTTGTCGTGGCCAAAAATGCAAATAAAAATGATATCCCAGCTGGTGGTGTTGAAAACTGCTCAGAGTAAACCTGTTTAGCCCTGAAATTTCAACAGTTTTGTGGGCTTTTCTCTCTGGACACATGTGGTGGTGCGTTTCCCCTCCCCATCTCCTGGGCTGCTCTATGATCTCAGGAACTCTCGCTAAGTCTTGGCCTTCGTATAATGAGTTGGGCGGTGAAGCGTCCCTTGACCGTACCAAGAACTTTTGCATGGCTGAGGTGGGGGAACGGTTCTGACCATACCAGGAACTCCTGCTGCCTGGCCCAGGTGGGGAACGACAGTGGGAATAGTTCGTCATCCCCTGACACCCTTATCTGAGTTGTAACTCCAGTGGAATGGTACCTTTGTTACTGAAATCTTGAGAATTTTAGTAACTACCACCTGGGACTGTGGCCAGGATGGAAGTTTACGGATGACTAAAGCCAATCATCTTGCAAACCTATAAACAGCAGTCACAAGTGAGACCCTCTGAGCTCTCCTGGACCGCAGCGGGCTGCGCCCAGTATCTCCCTCTGAGTGGGATACCTCTCGGAGCTCACAAACTCTTGAGTTTGCAATATTCAGAGGACTGCTGCCGACTGACGACGGGACCTGGGCTGAAACACTCCTCGAGGCTCATCCCCTCGCCCATTGAGAAATGCCAAGACATTTGACATGAATATTTCACTGGACTCGAGGGGAATTTTTAACAGGTATACCTTTGTATATTTATCTATCTTTGTGTCTCTGTGTGTGTGTGAATTGATGGAGGTACCCGCTAGCAAGTATAGTATAAATATTACCATCTCGAATCTGTAATTAAGTCACTGTCATGATTGTAGAAGACTCTACTAACTTACTTTGTAAATGCTGGACTAGTCAATGATTAACTGCTACTAAAATCATGTGATTCACTTTAAAACTGTGAATGAACCTTAGACTGCTGCTAAGCACATATAATTCCTTAGACATAAACCATTGACCAAGTGGGGGACTAGGAGTGGATCCAGCTGCACCTAAGCTCCATCAGGAGTTTAGAAAGCAAGGGAGTCTACTCTGAATCTCGTGACTCAGCAGGAGGGTGTCCCTTACCCTTTTCGTCCTCGGTCTCTGTAATAAATCATTCTAGCTCAATTCTAACATGATTTTCCTTTGTATGCTTCATCCATGTAGTAAGTGATAGAGTGAACCTTGCCATTGAACTCTGTTAAGTCACACTTTTATTATTTCCATTAAAATCACTTTTTGCTAATACCTTTGACAGTGATTCTTTAAGCAGCCCCTAAGCCACTCATTCGCGACAACACATAACGCTTCAGGAGAAGGAGCAAAAGGGTGAGCAATTAAGGATATAATTTAAGGTGTAAGGGTTTTGTTTTATTCTTAATCAATGAAAACCTCTTTTGGCTGGTGGCATGTCATCCTGTCTTCCACAGAACTGCAGAAAAGCACCTGCCCTTCCCTAGAAAGAACAGGCCCTATTCACGCACTGCCACCGTGCCGCAGGTCAGTGGCATCTCAAAACAGGTGCCGTGTCTTCTTTCAACACTGTAAGAAGACAAAGCAACACCAAAGAACCCCCAAAATATCACACACACCCCCCCCCAAAAAAAAGAGGAAATTAATTTGAGGTTTGCAGGGTGTAGAGGGGTTGTGCCTGCCCTCTGATGCACTCATTGAGTTTAGGGGGGGGGGCCTGAAGGCTTGGCTCGCAGCTGGGGGCTGGCGGGGGGGAAGAGGGGGTCCTGCTGGCAGGGGAGGAAGGCGCAGCCGGTGCTCAATCCCTGCCGTTCCCTGCCATCTAGTGGTCTACCGAAACGGTAGCCGTCTGCCCAACAGCTTACGGCGTYAAAAGCATGATGAGAGGAGAGGGAGGAGAGGAGGGTGAGGGGCAGTAAGCGCTCTGCCCCTGCGCAGCCGAGCGACCGTAGCGCTCCTGCATCCTCCCATCCGCTCCCCTCTGCCATTCCTCCTTTCTTCTCTTCAGAAGATGGCCAGGTGGCAGAGGTTTTGGTCATTCATTCTGACCTTGTCTAGGCTGGAAAGGGCTTCAAAGTTTTTCCTTTGGTGGTTGCTGAATAACTAAGCCGGGGTTTTGCTAGCACTGAAGTGGAGGATGGTGGTATCACAATCCAGTTTTTTTGGTCTTTAGTGTTACTGGGCTGGGTGGAGCAGCTTCCTCCAGGCATGAACACCCTGATGTGGTCAGCCTGGCCACGGGTGTGCTCCTAGCATTGCTACYAGCCATTCCCTCATAGCAACGGACAGGTAAAATAGTGGCAACCACTGGGAAAAAATTCCCTGGTGTAGGCAAATCCTGCTGTGGCCTTCCTTGATATTCCCTCAGTGGCATCCACTCTTTTTGTGAKACTTTACCCTCACTTAACTATTTGGGAATAACTATTAGATGAGGATGGTGGTGAACTCAGATGCTGATGTCTATTGTAAGAGGAAATGTGACTTGCAAATGCAGGTGAGTGGGTTGGTCTGACAGTTCAGTCGCTCCTATTTACCTACTCACAGGAACTATAAAAGTTGTTTTGGTATGCTGAATAGATTTCAAGTGTATTATTTTTTCCCTGGAAGCACTTTGAGTTGCATTCAGCTTTTTACACAGGCAGCGGCCCTACACTTGTGACTCACTAGACACTTTCCATACAGAAAGTAATCCTGACCAGATCTAACCTTCAGGGTATTGTTTTTGCAAGTGGGTTCAGATTATCAGTTGCTTTAGTAAAAACAGTTCCCAGAGGAAGTAGGAAGCTTTCACACATTCATCCAAAATTTTTATGCATGTAGAAAATGAAAGACAATAGTGTGCTTTACAAGCCTGGTACTTTCCACCTTACCCTTCATGGTAATGAGATAAAATGATTGCCTGTTTTCACCTTGTCTTTTTTATTTATAGCCTTTCCCACCCCACCCCAGAGAAATCAGCCCCAGCCCTGGGCATCAAGCACCTCCCTGGGAACGGGGATGGGACATCAGCCCGCACATAGGGTCAGCTACCTAGCTGTTCAAGCCACAGGTGATTAACACATCCTCCAGGACATGGAGAGGACATGCATTATCAGGGCCAGAATGAGGGTTTCTTGGCTGTGGTCCCAGCAGCAGGTAGTCTTGATGGGTTAAATGCTGTGCTCCTTACCCTTTTTTTGCAGAGAGGTGCTTTTTCTGCTGATGGTGGTCATTTTGGACCAAGGGGACAAGAGCCATTTTCCTCTCACCTACCAAGTGGCCGTGGTGGCTGTGGCTGCTGCAGTGCAGCCTCCCCAGCATGCATGACCCTCTCCTAACTATGCTTCTGCGTTGAGGGTGCTCACCTTGTATATCTAGGAGCACATTTACTAGACAGATTTTACAGATTTTTAGTTAAGTTTTCAAAAGATCTAAGCTAACTTCTCTTTCTGGTCTGTCTTCAGGCCCCATCCCATGTAAGTGAGATGTCAAAGCACGTGACTCAATCACCTTCAGTGGGGATGGGGTTTGCAAAGAATTCTTGTGGTCCCCAGCCACAGAGCAGTGACCTGAGCTATTTGTGTGCAAATTCACCACCGAAAGAGCTCAGTTATAWGTTTGGCCTAATCAGTATGCATTTCTCTGGTTCCTAAGGTAAAAGGATAATTATGTCATCTCTGCAGGAGAAGGAAGGAATAAGTTATGTTCCTAGCTCCTCTTTCCACAGTCTTTGCAGTAGGTGGTGCCAGGTGTGTCCAGGCCCAGGATTGTCGCAAGTCCTGGCAAAATACAAGCATATAATTTGAAAATTCATTTCTAGCTGGATAAAGAGTTTTCACAATCTATGCTTCCCTTGACATTATAACCTTGAGACTGATCTTATAATATTATGGTGAAAGCTTATTACATAATACCTGTCTGTTTTCTGGAGCAAGAATGCTGTTTCCAGATCTATGAATTCACAATTGTTTATCTAGCACAGGGCACCGCTTGATTTTTTTCTCCCCTGTAAAACAACTAAGAAATTATTTGAAGTCTGTGCTTGCTGATTTAGAGAAATAGGATCTTGGAAGGTAACGAGTCCAATTTTTCAGGTCTTCAAGAAAGATGTCATCCAATTCAACAGAGCAGAGAGAACAGCAGCAACACTGCTGGTGGGTCTGAGGAACGGCTGAAAGACCTGGGGTCATTTAGTCTACTGTGACATGTGGCATCTTCAGATACATAAATGCAAATCTGTAAAGAGGATAGGAGTAAATGTTTTCCATGTCCACTTGAAATAGAATAAGAAGTACTGGCTTTAAGTCTGTGAAAGGATTTTCAGGCTAAACATTAGGAAAAGCTTCTGTTAGTAGTGATTATAAGACGCTGGAATAGATGATCCTGAGTGACCAAGGAATCTCCATCACTACAGGTCTTCAGAAACAAGTTAGAGAAAAGCCTGTTTGGGATGGCTTCAGTATTGTAATCTTGTCCTGGGTCATGTTGTCCTTCCCAGCCTTCTCTCTCTTGCCTTTTACTCTGCAATCATAACGTCATTTCATTCATTTTACAGACAGGAAAGGCGGAGTGGTGAAAAGCACCCAGCCCTGAGCAACCTAGTGTACCTTCARAGTTGACCCTATTTAAAGTGCAGGCTAGATGAAAGGGTGGCCAGAGTGCCCCATCTGTGATCTTAAGCTTAGCCCTGGGTGACTTTACCAAGAGCAGATGCAACATATTTAGCCAAAAATGTTCCTGTGGCTTTCAAGAAGGCAATTCCATTTCGTTATTGGAACTGACAGCCAGAAATTGTCTGATTTCCAAGCAGTTAGCATTTACATTTCATATATGTGAAATGGATACATTTTTGCAAAACATGTTGAGAAATATGTTACAAAGGCTACTTTAGGGATAACTTACATTTCTTATCTTTTTTACTAGGGAAAAAGGTTCCCAGGGCCTTCTGTGCTGGTGACAGATGCTGCAGTGTTAATTCTGGTACCAGATATTCTCTTACCAACAGGCAGGTGCTGCAAACCTTCAGAAGACGAGAAAATGAAGCCTTGCACCTCCACCTGACCCAGTTAAAATTTCTCTCTGAGCTCGTGTCAGCTTGCACATCTCAGTGGAAGTCTGCACTTCAGCAAGWGCTATGCCCCTGGAGGACTGTTGCAAAGAAACAAGAGGTTCTCCAGGATCCCGGGGAAGAGCTTTTGCTCTTGTTTGTTCACTTATATTCTGCGTTTGCTTCCTGGCACCCAATCCTACAATTTGAGGTCAGCYGGAGTACTGACTAACACTCCAGATTTTTCTCTGGTTTGTCTTTTGTTTCTCTTTCGTAGGCTTAGAGCTCTGAAGCCCCTCCAAGAAAGAAAAGAAAGGACACTGGAAGATGAGAGCCTCGCATGGGTATTGAAAGCTGTTTCTGCCTAACTTTTGTTTTATCATGATAAGTAGGTGTCCAAAATCAAAGCACACTTATTACTTCCCATCACTTGCTTATAATGCGAGACCACTGTTTTGGTAAAGCCTGTTCCCAGACTACAGAGAAGAGGAAGCTAATAGATCACAGGGGTTTTCAGCCTCTGAGCGAGGTAATCAACCATCGTGTGCATCTGTGAGGTCCCCAGCTGGGGAGCTGGTAATGATACCATAACCACAAATTATATAAGGTGAGGTTTTGTGTCTTRCTTTCCTACCATGACAGAGGTTGCCACCATAGTTAACCTTTTAAATATGACTTTCTTGAGAAAATGGAGGATCTACTGAAGCTACCAGTTCTTCCAGAAAACCATGACYGTCAATGACTAAGGCATGGACAAAGGGAGCTGCAAGTTATTGAATTCATTTTTTTATTAAATGTAATTGAAATGGCATTTCCCAAAGGTTCTGGGCCTCTGCAGAATTTGTGAAAATGCAGCAAAATGAGGCTAAATYCCTCATGTAAAGTTTGGGAAGTAGACTTCTGGGTATTAACAACTTAAAAAAAGAAGRAAGAAATTTAGCAGAAGCCACCCCTGCTTCACCATCCTTCCYATAATCCAGAAATGCTAGAAAGTAGGCAAGTTTCTTAGTGCACACTAAAAGTCAACAATCCCATCTCTTTTACTGAGGCAGACATTGTTTTAGAACAGGTTACACGAGGGAAACTAAATGTAGCCTCTGAGACTGCAGCCAGAAATCTGTGAATAGTGACTTTATGGATTACCTAGAGCTCTGTTTGAAGAACTGTTGTCTGTAAAACCTAAACACCTACACATCAGCTGGTGTGAGATGTAGCTCTGTAGATTTTGATGATGCTGAATGCCTTTGCATTAGGTGAAAAGCCGGCTCTTTGTGACCACAAAGTGAACGGTGCTGAGACCTGAAGAGTCGTGGTCTCAGTTCCAGGTCTCAGTCAACAGACACGTGTCGGTGCATCTGGCTACGTGCCGAAATGCTGTGTATGCAGTAGGTGTGCCTTTTCCTAGATACTACCCCAACTGAGGGGCAAGTCATCCACAGAAAATAYTATTAGCCACGATTTCAGATGGAAGGACATAGATCGTTATTAATAAGTTTAAGAGATTCTTATTAGCCACAGCAGCTTGAGTTTAGGAAGTGTTGAGTCCCAGTGCCTGTGTCTTGCTGGGATGGACTGGAGAGATTGCCTGTTAGCTACGGTTGGTTTCTAACCACAGTATCATTAAGTTCCTTCTCGTACACCAATAGTGGGCTTGTTGAATGTGCCTGCCTCTGAATGCCTTTCCCCTTTCCAAAGCTGCAGTGTGGAARCAGAGTGCATGTGATTTACTGCCCGATGACAGGTTTGTGTCTCAGCAGCAGAGGTGGCTGAGCTGCAGCAAACACCACAGCACTGCTGTTGAGTGGAGGCTCGGTAATGCCATGTGCAGGCGTATGATAACTAGAAAGTAATGCGTATGCACTAGCTCGTCCAGAAGGTCTCATCTGAAAAGAGAATTCAAGTGGGTTTACCTGAGAATAAATGCCAGTTGGATGAAAACTCAGCTGCCATATTGCTAGCTTAAAGCCAGCAAAGTTTTACTCTTCTATCATGCAAAACGATCACTCCCATGTTCTCAGTTAAGTCTGATTACATCTCTTGCCAAGCGTATCCTTTACCCCAAACTTCAGTTGATCTGGCATGTCTCCCGACTAAAATCAATTATACAAGATGCATAATTAATTATACAAGTCCATTATAACATGAACTCCTCTGTCTCACAGGTCAAGATTCATAATAATTAGAAGCTCAACCTCCTAACAGTGTTTCCAATACTGATTATCCCCTGTTGCTTTCATTATATTACAGTAACTATGGCAGTAGTGTTCCCTCCATGGGTCCCCGGAGGTGTGTATGTATGTATGAGAAGACAGAAAGGGGAATAGGAGTTTGAAATTTGAGTTCGGGCTAGATATGTTATTGCATTGGTGAGGAATGTAAAGGGCATGATAAGATCACCTGTGTGAAACTGAGAGAGTACGAGTGCAGTTGATTCATGTGGCTGACATGTGCCACTGACCTGTGTGGCTAGAAATGTGGGCTTACGTGGCTCTCAGGCATTTTCCTTTTCATTAGGTGAGCAGGAATTGTACGTGAGCAGGCCTGGCCCACTGTAGGCTTTTTTAAATGGAAAATAGTAGTTGCCACTTAAAACTCACAGAAAAATGAGATTTCTTCACTTTGTATTCAGGCATATGGGGTTGTTTTCATCTCAAGCTTCGTAGCTGACTCTGCTGCCCACTAGGCTCTGGTGGTCTTCCTTGGGGACCCTTTTCTGGGCACCTGTTCAAGTCTCCCTCTCCTGCTCTCTGTCTCCCCCTGAAATCTGCTCCTCTCTCTTCCCTGGCCACCATCTGTGTGTCTGTTCCTGTCTCTGGTTCCCATTTGCCTGGGCTGATGTTTGTTGATATGAAATGGGGTAGGGAAGCAGAGCTGTGGAGACAGCAGAATGAGGAACCCTGTGCAAGGAGCAGGATGAGGAACAGCCCAGGCAGGGAAATGGATGTTTGCCTCTTCCCTCAACCTGCCTGTGCACCTGGGCGGGTGCTGTGGTCTGGTCCCAGGGCTCAGATTTGGGCTTGCATCCTCTGTCCCCCGGTGAGGACATGGGATGTAGGGAGACCTCGGGAATGTTAGCGCTTGCCTGGAGGTTGGARAGATCCAAGCTGGCAGCACAGGGAACGGCTGGGGTGCAGGGAGCAAGGCTTTGGTGTGGAGCTTGGCTGCTGAGTCCTGAACCATCCTATGTTTCCATCTGTCTGTGCTGCCCCTTTTTCTTCCTGAGCCCTCTGCCATAACRGTGCAGGTAATGCAGGTACAGCAGGACCTAGGCGAACTGAGGAACAAACATTGTCTATACAGCCTACTTCTTTGTTTTGGGGAGCACTCCTACAATTTACAGCTCTGGCCACTCTGGGGGAAAGCGGCAGGAAGTTTAGCAATGTAAGACGATGCCTTTTTCTTGGAGGTGCAAGCTCCACTTCTCACATACTTTTAGCTGTAGCACTCCCTTCTGCGCTCTCCTCTGGCTGTGAGCCTTATGAGATAAAATGGGGCTCAGGCTATTGTGGGGATGTGGGGGAAAGTATTGCAAAACAGGTACGTGGAGAAGCAAGGCTCGGCAAGCTGTTGCTTGATCTAGCAGTACGAAAAAGTTTGTGGTTTGCCAAAAGCAGTCCCCTGTCTGATAGGCCTTTGGGGCCCAGGAGTTGCCAAATGAATAAACCTCACGCTATTCTAATTTTTTTATGTCTTTATAAGGAAGCACTATTTGGCGGGGGAAAAACTGGATGAAGTGAAACTAGGGTGGTTGAATTGTTTTACTAAGAGCCCACTTATCCGGTCTAAGCTTGTAAGAGGCTTGTGTGCTATGCAGGTTGCTCGGGAGGGAGTAACCTCCCTTGCAAGAAGAGATTGCAATGAAGAGCCATAATGTGCTTTGCTGGCATTAACAGACCTTCAGCTCCACAGACTTCACTATTTTCCTTCCATGTGGGTTTGTGGGTGTAACTGAGAGCAGTAYGGCTTTGTTTCTGTTCTTTGGGCTTCCTGTGTGACTACACCTGTACAGCACATTTGGTGCAAAAATAGCAAAGGAAAGACAAGAAGTAGAAAATTATGTAATATAAATTGGAGGCCCTCRGACCATGACTTAGGGAGGCTGCACAGGTGCTGTACATCTCCCACAGAATGGGTCCTGAGCCTATTTGTTTCCTTTAGCGCACTATCGTGATTGTGTGGTTTCACTGCATGGTTTAACCCAGTACTGGCTCCTTTCAGTCACACACTGAGCATGTGGGGCAAATCATGAAACTGCTCTGCTCCCARTGGTGTCCTGCCCCTCCAGTAGGATGCTAATCTGTAAAATTCGGAGGCCACCCACTGAGCCTTAACACAACCCATGTTGGGTGTCATGTCTCAAATTATGTTTTTGAGAGGTGCACTAGATGATTGAGATGAATATGTAGCACTTTAAGTGAAATAGCACACAGTCCTTCTGTCCACTGGCCAGTTTTACAGCCAGTGGGCTGTGGAAATAACAACTTTTTTATTTTCTTTCAAAAGGCTGTGGAAACAGAGTGATGCTGTACTTTATCTGAATGGATTATTTGCATCTTAAAAGGCAGATGGTTTCAGTCAGCGCTTTACGTTTCCCTGYTTCAAAAGGCACTGTCTTTCAATTTGTTGGCTTAAAAAAATGAACCTACTGCAGGCAAGCTCATGTGCTTCGCTTTTCTACGCTAGCACGTTCGATGGTAAGGTGGTGAGGTACTTCCTGTTTATCTACAAAAAAATCATCTTCCAAATCAAACTTGGCTCTCTGGGGAGATCATCAAGCCAAGGTTCAGCCTTGCTGTAYGGGTGAAACAAGCCATGTTAAGATTTCACTAGCCTTTGCATTTCTTGACGGTGCAATACTTCTTCCACATGTGTTTGGTCTCATTCTAGGTCCCAGTTGCTGGTGCGTCATTCTGGGGCTGCCCTGAACGGACCTGCTGGTGCTTTCAGCTCACTGGGGTGACAGAGGGAAAGCTGTGCATGCCCTGACGAATGCACCGCAGAGCTGGTTGGAAACTCAAACGGGTAAAGGGCCTGTCCTCAGCACCCGTCCTCGCCTTCCTGAGGGTCTTTGGACTCTTCCCTATATGTACTATGGTATGGGCAGAGTATTGCAAAGCATCTTCAAGAGCCATATTGTTTCRTGTGTGCTTGCTCTCTGGAAGGATGGCCTTTTTACTCTTTCCCTTCTGCCCGCAAGGCCTGTATCCAGGTCATGGAAAGCGATTAAAGAAGTTTCATGCCTTTTGTTCAAACCCATTTAGGCTCTCCATTGAATGGCTGTCCTTGTTTTTCAGTTTAAGACCACTGGGGCAGAATCTATTTCAGAGAAACATTTTTTTCTTATTCTGAAAGCTACTTGCAGTCTATGAAAATAATTGTACCTTTATCAGCTGAGCAATAAGTGCAATTAAAGGTCTATTTCTGGGATTATTCATACCTAACTTGCTCCAACTTTCCCAGTCCTTCACCTAAAATAATTAGTCTCTAGMCATACAAGGACTGGCCCACTAAAACAAAAAGAGCAAACTGAATTTCTCTAGAAGATAGTTTTCTACTACTTTTTAAAAATAAGGATTATCAATGATTTACTGGATTGATAATTTATATATTAAAAAAAAAMCCTCAAAAATATCAACATATCTAATGGCCTGAACTAACAACTTAGTGCAGRAACAATTACCATGGATTTTTCTCCACACAGATATTGTGACTGAGTTTAAAGGGGGGGGAAGGGGGCAGAAAGACGGAGCACAGGTGCATAATAAACCATCTAGCTTACCAAAATAGCAGGGTGMATGCGTATGTGCTTAACAGCTTTGTTGTTAGCTGGAATGACACCAAGATGAAATATGAAGATAAAAGAGCTTTACTTTCTTCCATTAACTTGAGTGCAAATCATCCGGTGTGTTATGCGCAGCCTGAGACCTAGTACATCCTTCCTTTTCAACTGTGGTGCAAATTTTTAACCAAGTTAAAGACTCTCTGCTTGCTGCTGTAAACCTCTGGTGCAAATATCGCTAAGAGTAATTTTTAAGAGCATTATTTTGCGAGAGCAGATGCATGGTATCCAAGCTAGAGCTGAATAAGTGGTGCAGAAGAAGGGCGTGAGCGTTCTTTTCAAACTTCAAATGGCACTTTCATTTTTACCTCCTTTTATCTTCTTTCCCGCAAACCTGAGCATGAAGCATAATCACTTTTTTGTGCCAGTGTTGGGAGGAAAACTTAGCATGACACGGTTATACACAGTTATTTGTGAACAAAAATTTTTTATTTTGACTGGGGTCAGCCACTGCTCTTCTGTTATTTCCATTGAGTCATCATGGACAAAAGCAATATGCAATAACTTAGCTTACCAATCATCCCACCAAAAGAAAAACAGACTGTGCTATATTTCAATATTTTCTCACACATTATTTGTAAGAATTCTTTGTAAGAAGAAAACAACCCTGTCTTCCTTCCCTGTCTTCCACAAGAAACAAACACACACACACACACACACACACAAGTATTCACTTGATTTTGGTTAATAGCTTTAGACATTCATGGTGTTCAAAGAACTTTGCAAGGAGATAGAGTAAACTGGAATGAAAAACTGAATCCTTGGAAGGATGTTCTTAGAAACTCAGAGAAAAATTCTCCCACAAACATTCTTAGCTTTTACTTGGGAGAAATTAACCTGACTCAGTATCATCTTCCTCACAGATTCATTTTACATCTTTCTATCCAAGGAAAACCTTCCCCTTCTCCCCTTTGTCTATATTCAAACCATAACCAAATCAAAGTCAGGCTAGAAACAGAATCCTGAAAAAAGGAGAAATGAAAAAGCTGACTGTTTGTTTTTATTCCCCCATTTAAGAGACAAACACACAGTGCAAATAACACCCACCCATCGACACGAGCTGTGTTTTGAATCCTGGCGTTACAGGGGAGCATCCATAGGTGGTTCTTAACAAAAGGGAAGTTTTCCCGAAAGAGAGGTGAACAACATCCTGGAGGGAAGCTAGAGCTGGGACTGCATGCAAAACRGTTGTCTGGAGAAGTCCTTGCCACATTTATTTATTTATATTAATGGAGGCATATTCTGTAAATTCATTTTCTACAGTTAGTTCCCTTCTCTGGCATCTTTCTGCAGAAGCAGAATGATTTAGTGCAGCGTATGTGAGGACATCTGGGCTTTCAAGTAAAACTGGGACGGAAGGAATAACAGGATCATTGCGAGGTGCCTTGGGTGCCGTCCTCCGAGCCTTCCAGGGAGGGACATCGTTGTCATAAATTGCGCTGCTGTGCRAGGCCTGCAGTGGGCTAGCCATGGAGCAGTAGTAAAGGGAGGAGCTTTCTTCTGAAGCTTGAGTTGTCCCAGCAGCATGGGATGGAGCAGCCGCTGGACTTCTGACCTGCAGAAAACAGAACAGGGTACAGCTCAGTGCATATCTGGTTGTTTGCCTGTGCTCCTGCTAAATAAGAGGCATAAGATTTTGCTCAAGTTGCTTTATCCCCTTAAAACTGCTTTTGAGCACAGGTGAACTGSATTCGCCTGGTCACTGGATTTTATATTGATCTTTGAAATAAAGTTAGAAATCATTCTTGCATCTCCTGCCTTTCTCCATTTCCCTTCCCAAACTCTCATGTCTTTTCTTGCAAGRTGCCAACTTAAGGCAAAACTGTTTTATCATTTTGTGAGAGCTCTTCTATGCCACTCATTCAAGGCTTTCCCTTCTCACTTTATGAAATCTTTCTTATTTTCACCTCCAAACCCCAGACTACCTTTTCCTCATTGCCCTTGTTCTCCCGTTTCCTGATCTCTTGCTTCTTATCTCTTTGTGTTATGATTTTCCAAATAAATCTTTCACCTTTTCCAAAATCTGCAAATTCCTCTATAAATTCACCTCTCTCTAATAAAGTCCTCTTTCGACATCCATTTTTCTAGCCACTTAGAATATACTGCTTTTAATTTTCTTTCCTCCAACTTGCCCTTTGGGAGCTCTACAACMTGTTTGGTGCCCTTTGATCCCCACCAACACTTCCCCTGTGATTGATAGCTGTCAGCTCCAGTCGCATCTTTTGCATTCCGCCTTCTGCCCATCTAATTTCTCTGGAACCGATCGCAAGACTTGTGTGAATTCATGCTAGACACAYATGAAAGTCTTTCTTTTCAAATATTTTCCTCGCTGTGTGGGTCATTTTTTGTCTTACGCAGACAGTCTGAACCAGATCAACAGAGGTGCTTTAGGTACCTAAACTCTAATTGGAATGGTACTTACAAATTAATACGTTTYAACAGGCATTTAGATGCCTAAAGTACCTTGGTGGCTAAGACACYTAGTTCCTTCCCTCAGTTCAGCCGTGGTGATATCTCCCACAGCAAGCTAAGCTGTCCAGGCACCAAGAGGGTCACTAAATCGGTCTCTGATCCTACGCCACGTTTTGTGCTWCACAAAGATTTGTTCTCAGTACGTGGTTGTGCAAGACGTGGTCAGGTTTTCACAATGGAAAAATTTAGACGTACCAGGCTCTCTTGTCTCTGTGGGGTTAATGGAGTTCTCTTGTGCTTTGCTGGGAAAAAGAAAAAAAAACCACCAGATGTTTCAATAAATCAGCATTGAGAAGGTGCCTTTCTGCTTATGGTGGAGGGACTATTAATCTCTATGGGAGTCCTTGCCTTGTTGAGTGGACCTCAAAGAATAAAAATCTATTTCCAGACTGGATTTGGGAATAGCTATTCTGACAAAAGCTAACCAACACAGCATCATATATTTATAGAATTAGTTTYGGTGTTCCACAGAGCTCCCCTGCATAGGAGCAGAAAAATGCCTGGTRTACTTGTGGCCCGTTTTCTCTGTGTTCAGTGAACTGGGTGGGGAGAAGAAGGCACAGAAAATCCTAAAGCCATTTTATGAGCAAACATGTTAAATTTTATTGGAAGATGAAATAATTTCATTTTCCTAAAATTAAAAAAAAAAAGCCATGGGATTATAATAGGCAAATGAGAGATCACTTAAATTAAGATATGGGGGACTCCAGGATCCATTCTTGATTTAGGACATGGCAGCTGTGTAAGAGTTCCTGTAAAGCAGGAGAGGATAATACTGTAATTATTTGATAATTTAGAGGGAAAACTAGGAATATAAAATGTAACTGGATAGACCTTGACTGCATTTGCATGGCTAAAACTCCCATTTATTTCTGACRATTATTTGCAAAACAGGAGAAAAATTTCCAGCTATTATAAAGTCTGASATTTTTATTTGTTCTTATTTTAATTCCGTCCTTCTGTCTCTGGAAGGGAACAATACATGGAGCAAATTAAATTCTCAAAGATTCAGTATGCTAACTGGCGCACTCGACAAGGACATCTCAGCAGTCAGCTGGGGTAATTATTAAGGCATTTTCATAGAGCTTTGAATGCAACTTCTGTGAAGCTATGAAAAGGAGTGGAATCAAATGCATACTAGGCAAAGGCTAGATGGTAAAACTACTTACCACGGTACCTCCTTAGACACCAAAACATGCATATGACAATGAATGGACAACATAGACCCACAGATGCTGAAGCATAAATAATGTGCAGTATCTTGTAGTTTCCAGATTCTTGGGACTCTTCTGAGATACTAGTGGTATCTAAAATTACATTAGCATGTATTAGCGTAGAGAAATATTTGACTGGCTTCCCCCCC
>JASVER010000022.1:2676201-2702474 GCA_030449065.1 Oceanodroma leucorhoa
TGGTACAGCATGTCATCAGATAGCCATCTCCATGGGCATTCTACGAAGTATGAAGACACTGGAAGGAAAAGTGCATGGGAAAGTGTAATCGACGAATGATGCATGGCAGAAGGCTGGCAGAAGCAAACAAAGGGTCAGAATTAGAGCAGTGCTCTGAACTTCCAATATATTTTTGCAATTGTAACTGTGAACAATAACCAACCATGAGTAAAAACTATACTTTGGGTTATGTTAAAGTGATGGTATAGCATGATTTCTAATACTTTATAGGTATAAGCCATATATTGCTGGGATATATAAAGAGCATGTCAGAAGTGTAGATTATACCACCAGGAGGTAATTTGATTGGCTTTGTCCCTTTTATGTTGAATGCTGGACAGTCATAGCCTTGAAAACTGTGAGAGACTGTATCTTGTTCAAGTGGGAAGAAAGCAACTGCAGTTTAGCAATGGGTTTAAATTTGTCTTGACTGCACAAAAGACTCTAACCAGAAATTCATAGCAATACAGATAGTTCCTTTCTCTTAAAGAGGAAATAAGAATCAGAACTTACTTTCTGGTGACATTGTGATAATGTTTGCAGACTTTTCTGAAAAAAGAAAAACAAGACAGGGAAATGAAACAGCAACCTGACGTTTTGCACTGCAGTTGTTTTCTCTGCACTGCATACTGAAGTCTTCACAAGGTTCCCTTTCAATCTGCTGATGGAAGAGGGAACAAAATCAACAGGCAAAGGGTAGGGTGTTCTGCGGGGAGGGGGAATGATGTGTTGGTCTCCCACTGCCAACAGAGTAATCCTATCTTCCAGACCTCTTAGGCATTCAAATAAATAGATCAGCAGAACACATATTTCAAAGGAAACTTGCATCATGAGCTGGGCATATACTGTGTCTGCTAGCATATTACAGCCATARAGTTTGATGTTGCTCCCTCTGCTGCAGCATTTCGTGTGGCAATAAACAGGGTTTTAAGGTTCATTAACTTACCAGAAGAGGAACTGGCAACAGAACAATCGTACACCTCAGCTGCCTGGGGCCAGTGGGACACTACAGCCACACAGATCGCTTTCTAGCTGCAGAGCAACGTTGAGGAAGGCAGACAYGGCYCATCATAATCTAGAYTTGGCATCCCTAAGTTAACTGCCTAAATCCCTAACTGYCTAAGTTAACGTGAAGGCCTTGCTTGCCATTAACTCCTCAAGATCATTTAAAGCCATTGTAATCTTTCTYCTTGGTGTACAAAACTATACTTTCTCTCTGTCTCTTGCAAGAGATCATTCTCAACAAGATGCTTGAATTGCTTTGTCCTCTTTACTGTTGTGTGGCCTCATCAACTGCTACTACATGACCATTTGCATACTGTCTAGTCCATGTGACATATAATCAGGCTGTCCTCCCACAATCTTTTTGTGTTCCAATTGATGATTTTTTATTATCAAGTAGTCCACTAATGGCTGTTTGGTATCAGCTCTGCTTTTCTCTTCCAGATCCTCCTGTTATTTCAGTATTTTGTTATTTCCTTTCCCCAAGACCAAGAGGCAGGATAGAAGCAGGAAGAAGGTGGCAAATACCACTACAACAGTGCTACCAGACAAACGTGTTGGGAGAAGCCATCGTCCAGCATGCATGAGCTTTCCTGTATGTGGCATCCTTTTGTTTAAAAGGACTCTTTCATAATATAGGGGCCTCACCTTCAACAATAACCTTTATTCCATGGCTCTCGCTGGAAAAGTTGTCCACTATTGCTCGACAACGGTAAATTCCGCTGTCATTCTGATTAACTGAGAAAAGCTCCAGAGTAAACATGTTGGACTTCAATTCTCCCTTGCTCTCCTTCAGCAGCACACATGTATCCACCTCTATCTTGCACCACTGCATGACTGGCTTTTTCTTGCAGTAATGAACAGGACAGTATATAGTCAAAGAGTTCCCAAGATTGATTTTGTACTGGGAGTTTCTTTTAACTTGAATTTCAACTGCACAATAGGTGGCATCAAATCCTAGAAGAGAAGAAAAACATAACAAAAGTCATGGTGGTGGGGGTCTGCTATATACTCCCCGTAACACTAATCACAGTTTCCTTTCTCAAGACTTCCTTTGCCTACTTGCAGGAGATCTGGTCTCTATATGGGACAGTGATAGCAGATAACGTCAAGACTATTGGTTCTTTCATTTTTAGGAGGATTGTTAAAATGAATTTTCTGCCTCTGATATGAATTTCTCCCTTTTTTCTATATCTCAGTCAAGTTAGAAATGTAATAGTTTAGAAATAAAATAAGTAAAACATACATAGCAGGTTTTCCCATGTCATCCTTCTCACAGACCTTTTCTGTTACTTTTTGATTTAGTTCAGATTATAGTTTACTTCACAGTTCTTGTTAACTTGCAGAAGTAAAGGCTTTTCTTTGGTAGATATTATTTATAATTGTAATAATGAAAAGAATTATATTAAATGCAAATATACCTTATCTCTATTTTTTTGTTTTTGTTGTTATGTTTTGTTAAACTCAGTGTTCAAGCTATGGTATGTCACCTTAACTCTGGGTCTTGTTATAGAATGTCCTGACCTTTTGTTAAAGATTCATGTTTCTTGTGGTGCTTTATTTCTCTGGCTAAGTAAAAGTAACAAAAACTATGTGATACYCACATGCTCCCTACTTCCTACCCTGTCTTACAGTAGTGCTTGTGCACTGAAGAAAGTGGTTGCTCGTAAGTCCAGAGAAAGAAATCTTAAATATATCTATATCATCTGGTTGATAGAGGGGAGTAGAAAAAATGGTAAAGTACGTTTGAAGGCAAGTTTTATAGGAAGGAGAAATGTATAGGGGAGGAAGAGCAGCGTGGAGAGGGGAGGGGTCTGTCTGTCAGCAGCCAGTGCTGTTTCAGGGGACAGAGCCTCTGGGACCCCAGGCAGCCGGCGCACACAACCGCGACGCCGAACGCCTCACCTCCACCGTCAGCCAGGATTTCTTATGCATGTGATATAGCAATCCTTGTGAATACCTGGGTATTATAGCCAAGAACTTGGCATGGCCAGATTAACAGTTTTCATTTATGACCTCTAGTTTGCAAGCCTTTTCTCTATAAGTCTCAGACTTCTCCCCATCGTAAATAAATTTTAGAGCACTCAGTAATACTGAGTTTTAAGTATACGTGTGTTCATAGCCTTCATTATAGCAGAGCTAACGCTTCGCTGCTGTTGATTTTTTGGTTTACTCTCTTCAAGGTGATTTTGGGCACAGGCGTCTAAAAATTAGGTGGCACTCATCCACCTCTAAACCTAAATCTTTACTATTGTTCTCTTTTTGCCCTATCAAATGTGCCTGATCTTGCTTGATAATGAGGAAGAGGCTATTCACTGTAAGGCTGTTATTTGCAGCCATTGTGGCTGCAAGAAATTGTGGTCTCTGATATCTCTCTGCCATATGCAATAGAGAAACTCATCTGCTCACAGGACTTGGCACCCTGGGAAGTTTCTGCTTTGAGGGGTCCAAATCTGAAACCATCCTTGCATACCAACTTTCCCTTAGTCAGGATGGCTTTAAATGAGRATTGAAGTGGGGTGAGTAGAATGGCAAAAGCACACAGGTAAGCAACCTGGACAAGGACTTTAAAATTGATTCTCGTGGAAGGGGCAAGTAGAGGAAATTCAGATAATTTGGATGGAGATGAGAAAATGAACAAGGAGGACAATAGCTCTGGGTACAAACAATGTCTTTTTACTAATGAAAAAAGTCTAGATAAAAAACAAGGGGAACTAGAAGCCTTAATTCAATCAATATCCCTAAGAAGAGAAGGAAGGAGAGCAGCAGAATAAAAATAGTTGGGTTTGGCAAAGAAAGCTTTAGTAAGTTTGGAGACCTAGGAGAGAAGAACTCCTCCGATGTAAATACAAAGGAAAAGGACATAAACAGAGCTTCTGGTCCATCCAATAAATGATAAGAGTACAAGCACTAAGYGTCTACACTACAGCAGTGCAGTAAAAGACTATCTTGGCTAAATCACGAGCAAGCCTTTCACTGAAACAAGAAGGAAGCCTCCAAAAGCATAAAGAAGGTCAGGTTATGAAGGAGGGGCATAAAAGAACTGAGCAACATTGGAAAAGTCATGGCAGAGAATGAAATGCACTTAGGAGAACACATCGAGTGTAAGTATATTGATTGTAAAACTGAGAAAATATTAGTTCACAAGTTAGTGGAGAAAGAAAGCTATCAGTAGGTTGCCAGAAGTAAATTAGATTTACCAGATAAATTAGAGAAATTATTTGTAAAAAGGCAGGCTCAGTTTAAGAAGATATACAGGGGACATGCGATAATCTTTGTGTTCTGCTAAGGACTGGTAAGTGTACGTACATCTTGTCCAGTCTTTTGCACTGCTCTTCAAGAAAGAAAGGGGGCAATGCTTGGAGTGTCTCCAAGTGGAAAGAAGCCAGCAAATACCATGAACCTGATAAGAAGGCCATAAAGGAAAGCTTGGAATTCTTGGGGTTTTTTCACTTGAAGAAAAGCAATGAGAAGAAAGAACATAATAAAATCATGTAAAGACGTAAAAGAAGAATGAAATAATCTGGTTTTTCATGTTTATGTTATGTTAGGTATGGGGAGAAATACTGGGCTAAAAGTGAAGTAAGGAAGGTTGATTACATAGTTTGAAAAACTTCCTAACTGTGAAAACAGAAATACTGGAACTGGTTTCTGTGGAAGCTTGTAGAGTTTGAATCACTGGCGGCCCTGAGGACTCGCCTACACTGACATCTGTCAGGACAATATAGCTGAATTTACCTTCTAACCTGTCAGTGTATGTAGTCATGAAGATAAGTTCATGGACATCAGGTCATAAATGGATACTGAAAGGACTTGGGAAAGATGTACATGCTGATGTCCCCAGTGCAACTGTTCCATTGCTGGGGGACAGGAGGGGAATGGACCACAGAAAGTGACCATGCTCATGTRCTTTCCCTGAACAGYCTTTCTTCTTGCTGCTGCCAGAGACAGAGCACTGGTCTTAGGCAGTATGGCATTTCTTATGTGGTCTCCACTGATACACAAGATATGCTCATGATTCACTTTCTGCCACAGCATTGCCTCAATAGTAGCTCCTGATTATAATAAAATATSTGGTGTACAGGAAGAGATATTCCTCCAGAAACCATCCATCTGGATGTGGTAGAAATAGCAATATATTTAATATAACATTTAACATATTGTATGATATTTAATGTGAATAAAATAATTAAATGTAGTATCTAATATATTAAATATACATAGCATATTTTTTTAATTGTAATGTATATGATGTGGCAAATATATTGCAATAGCAACAGCTCTAATGTGTAGAGCCTGGCCATGTTCACAAGGTAGCATTTAGGTGTTAGGTGAGCATGCCCTGCCCAGTCATCTAGTCCTTCTTCTGCTCCCCTGAATAGGATCTTTCTGAAAGGYATATTTTAGTTATGAAGCAGGATCACTTATCTTTCACTTAGACTCTTCCACCTCTGATTAAAAGAAAGCATGATTTGGTTTCGGGCAAGTAGGTCATACCTACTTTGGTCATACCGCAGTAGCAGCACGTGGTTATCAATAGTCTGAAAATGGAAACTAAAAGCTCAAATTAGAAAGTAGAGGTTTCAATTATTTAAGCAATGATTGCCATGGAAGATAACGCTTCAGGAAGTATCTATAAAGCTTGGATTGTACCCTGATAGCAGCCTTCTTTCTGATATAATCCTGTGCAACAGGTATTTCCAGAAGGATGTGCAGGTCTCTGCAGAACAGATATTTTCTGATGTCCTTCATCTAATTATATTATCATATAGTTTTATCTTTTTCAAAATTCCATTTTGGGGGAAAAAAAAAACCAAACAGCAACAAAAAAACAAAACAAAAAAACCCACACACAAAACCAAAAAAAACCCAAAACTTTTTTAGAAGGTCCAAAAAGTCCCATTTCTCTCAAAGTTTTAAAACAGATTTCAGTGACACTCTCTCATTCAGCATCATTATTAACCAGAGAGAGGGGCAAGAATTGTTGTACCTTTTTCATTCTTATCCTTTTCCAGTGCGGGGAAGTCATGTTTTCCTTGATTTTGAATCATCTGGTGCTTTTAYGACAAAGTATACATCACTGCCCACTGTCACTTTTGGAAGAATCACCTGATCAGCTTTGAGCAAATTTTGTACATCCAACAGCATTCACTTGGGACAGGGTTRCCAATCCTTGTGAATTCAGATGAACATTAGTTGTGTAGGTAGCTGGAAAGGAAAATGTCTTATCAATGTTAAATATTGCTCTAAAGAAATGATTGTCTTGCACTGGTCAGTGTAACCTAGAGTAACACTCAGTGGCAGAGCCTCACAGAGAGAGGGAACTGGGGTGATACTGGGTGCACAGAAAGTTTTGAATTACCCTGCAGCCACATCTGGAGTGGGAATATATAAATTTCCTGAGCAGAAGCCGTACTGAGGTCTGGATATACTTCTAGAGTAATTTTTGCACAGCCCTTGCTCTGTAGGTGAAAGGTACAAGCAGTGCAAGTGTTACACGCTTGCACTGATATCACGAGAAACTTCCCTCCAACCAACTTCCTGCACTACTACCAATGAAGTCATAAGGAGCTATTGCACTGCTAACAAAGGATTTACTTGGTTACAATTTGTTTTTTAAAAAAAGTTCCACTGGCACTGATATTACTTGTATTACTTTTGCTCCTATAGTGTATTTTTAAAAGAGTTCAAATAAAATGCTCTAGTACATCTCTCAGTCAGGCGAGCTTGAATAGTGTTTCTCCTTTTTTCCAAGTGCCCATGCCAACACGTGCCACAGTTTTGCTCCTTCATCTTCTGGTGGTGATCATTCACTTTTGGTGATGCTCATTCACTTAYTAGTATAATTCCAATATAATCAGGTCTGGTTAAATTATGTTTCCAGAGCAAAATTCCCTGCTTGGGAATCAGTCAGTGGGCCTGACTCCAACACCCTTGCTTTCCCCAAAAGGTTACCTATGGAATATGCTACTGAGCTTTGGGAACTGCACATGGGAAAACTTGTACCGCACTTGCTACCCAGCCCGATAGTGTCACTGCCCGCCCACGATTTCTGAGCAGTAGAGCCCTCCTGCCCCTCTGACCCTCAGAGGCATTTTCAGATAGAAGTTTGYGTGACACCGGTCTACACACACCTGTTGGCTCTTAGCCTTCACTGCTGCCTGCTGATGCAGGTGAAAGTGTTTGGCAGCCCTAGCRTATAAATCCTCCTCCTCTTTTCCCTTAAAATAAGTGGAGGTTGAGACTGCTGGGTTTCACTTGGATTTGCATTTCCTCTAGTTTACAGTGCTTCCTCCCCCACCTTCTTCTTCTAGTGTAGCTATAGACTTAGTAGGAGAAATTTAGCTTACTGAAAATTGATTTAAATTTTTAGTTATATCATTTGTGGATCCTTTGGAAGAAGCCTGCGGGTGCTAGGTAAACACCGCTATTTTATTCAGTTGCTTGTGTTTGTTGTTTTGTGGTTTGTTTTTTTTTTTTTTTTCCCTTTCAGTCAAATAGAGCACTCTTTTGAACTTCCTAACCAGGAGCTATACAAGCTACTGCTTGCCTTTCAGTGTGTATGAGAATTTGTAGACCATCCTCAGAGCCTGCAAAAGGGCCTTCCTTTCAGAGGCATAAAGCAATTGGACTTTAGGCTGCCTTTATTTTTTTTTTTTTTATTGTTACAAGACAATGCTTGGAGCATGAAAAATAGTCACAATTGGTTTTGTATGTTTCTGTGACTTGTTAATGACTGATGGTTGAATGACTTGGGCTTTAGATTTTCAACTATTTGCTAGGAAGAAACCTAGTCCTTGGTAAATGTTAATTCAATTTGGTGACCTTCTAGAGCAATATCATCAGAAGAGATGAGTGAATGAGAGTTAAACATTTTTCACAGGTTTTGGGATATTCTTAGTTTGAATTATTTTGGAATTCAATAACTAAAAATCTGGGCTAGAGAAAGCCTTTTCCTATAATCTAGCCTTTTTTTCTCTAGCAACTAAGTGTGGGAATTCAGAATGAACATGCCCTGAAATCTCTAATTAACCTTTCTTCTCTCCCAAATCACACCTTACTTGGCAAGAAAATTTAAGTGGATAAAAAGCAGTGGAGAAAATCCTTTTAAAACAAAAATATTTGGGACCTTTTTTACACAGAATAAAATATTTAAGGCAAAGTTTTAAAATATCTTTCACAGATTTCTTGAAAAGGCTATTTGGCAGGAATAGGTGTCAGTGAAGATCTGGGATTAAATAACAATATAAACCATAATATCCTAGAGAATGAGGGATATCTCTTTACTTAACAGAGGGGAAAAAAAAATCAATGCCCCTCATAACGAGAGAGAACCTTTTTTGTTCATTGGTTGTCATTAGAAAGACAAACACAAAATAAACTTCAAATAATGAATGAGCACAAACATGGTTTGGCATACTTTTCCTGTGATGGTGCATCTTAACTTTTTCTTATCTGCTGCCTCTTGTGGCTTAAGAGAAGTCAATGGTAGAGACACTGTCTGCCAATTATATTCGATATGTGCAAGCTCTTTCCGAGATAAATTTAATTTCCCTTTCTTTATCATTGTTATGAGCTGAGACCTGAAACCAGTTACAAGGTCTTATACTGAGTCTTAAGTTTTCAGTGCCACATATATGGGTGGTCATGATGAATATCTGTGTAGTTTTCAAGAGGGTAAAAGAATCTGTAACATATGGAAGCTTTATATATCAGCTTCAAACTTACACTCCTTGGTAAGATTCAGATTGACTAAAAGTGCATTATTATTTTTTTTTTTTAGATCACTTGAGTGCGTTCCTGAATAGGCTGTGGCAAGCCAGGCTCGATTGCACTAAGAATTAATTTGCACAGGTAAGGAAAATCTTCTGTACAGTGTACTGCCAGGATAAGGGTTTTAAATGAAAGCATGTATTCCRTAACTTGTACAATAGGGAAATATCCGTGACAATACTTTCTTTTATAAAAAACAATTTTATTTTTTTAATTATTCTTATGTTCTAGAAAACACAGTCATGATATGACTCATTAAGCAAACAAAAGAGGTTTAAGGGAGATGGCTTTCCATTTACCTAACTCAGCCCATTAGTAGGAAAATAATAGCTAAAAATTGAGCCTTCTAATCTTTGACTTATAAATGGTGTCATTCACACCTGGTCATCTAAGAACTCAAAACAACTCCAGTAAACTAGGACTTATTTATTGAAATTTCTGAAGCATTTTTTTTCAGAAGGATTTATCTTTACTTTGTTTTTCCCTCTCTCTTCCCTTTAAAAAAAAAAAGAGGAACAAGGGATGGGATATGATACAAGTCACATGTATCATTCCCTGAGGCAGATAATGGCTGAGGTATAAAATGTCAATTATTCACGAAAAATAAATGTCTACAGTTAGTTTTAAACCCTATGTTTGGGTCTGTCTGTGAACACAGCGAAGCACTAGTAATGGTTTTAACTCGGGTCCAATGTTCTAGGAAGTTTCTGATTAGGGGGGTAGCACGAAAACTAYACCAGAAAGTGCATTGATTTGCTGGGGTTTCACATTTAATACTGAGATCTTAATGAGTTTGTTATTTTTAACAATAAAAAAGGAAACGGGTTGTGAGGAGAACTCGTGGAAAAATATGCTCCCTTCTTGAATTTAGGTAAGGTGTATTTAGAAAGAGAAGCACTTCAGGAGACATTAAGTGATACCTGGACAGGCCTTTTTCAGACTTCTCCCAGCTTCAGAGAAGGCTTTTCAAGGAATGGTGTAAAACTTTATTTTGGTCATTTTACATATTAATATCACAATTTGGATTTTTTGAAGAATGTCATTTGCTATTAGAAATTTCATTTTAGTCCTTTTTGTTTAATTTTTCCCATATCATCTAAAAGATACAGTAATGTACGTTTTCTATTTACTTGGTGTACAATGAAGGATTTTCTTGGTTTCTTGATATTTTTCTGTTTTTTTTTTTTTTTTTTTTTTTTTTTTTTTTTNGGCAATGGTAGTACTTGTAAAGCTGACCTGCTTGCTGAGGTAGCTGATGGAGAGTTGCATCATTTCTTAACTATTCCTTGATGAAAGCTGTGTAAGTGCAGAAAACATGCCTTTATATTTTGATAACTGAAACTTGAAGATGGAACGTTTCTGTTTAGTTGAACGTTAGCATGTGCAGGCTATCCCACAAGAAGGTCTAACAGCAAGGTATTATTTGAGCCGAGAACCGTGCCCACCATTAGTGGGCACGTGTGCACGTACTTAGTTACTGGCTGGGGCTTCTTGGAGCGAGGGGAGGTTTGCTGGGTTTTATTTTCGTTGGGATGAAATGCTTCGTTTATTTTACATATGCTGTCCAGGCAGCAACAACCACCCTTTGTGAGGCTGGGTGGGAACAACCTGTTCTTTGGTGTTGCAATGGAGACAGGGTCTAATTGGACTAAAATTACTGGGGCAAGGGGGTAGAAGGTCCTTCTGCTTGTAACTTATCTGAAACAAGCTTACTTCTCCTTTCCTAATTTAGAAAAGATTTGCTGGTTATTGACTTCGTACATGAAATCTGAGTGGTCAACTTTGTTTCTGTTAGGAGTAAGGGAAACTTTGGTTAGATTTGCAACATACAAAGCTTAAATAAGTTGGCTTCAATTTTCAGAGTACTTCTACCCAAAATAAAAACCAAACAAGCTTGGAAAACTTATGGCTATACGTTAAAAAAAATATTTATATCGTGGTTCTGTAGAGACTGACTTGCAAAACTTTTCTCTCTGTAATGCTCCTATAAACATGATTCTGATATTTGTAGTAACATAGGTGTATAGAAGGAAACAGTATTTTTCTCGGAGGACCCCAAGTAGTTTTGATGTAGATTAAAGAATAAAGCCTAGTAAAATAAATTCTGTGTAAACAAGATTCATGTGATAAGCAGCAAAACAGAAATTACATTCTGTTTTTAGAAACAGTATCTAGGAACYGGGCAGATGACTATGGAGGGTTCCTCTGTGTATTAATGAGCTATACAGGACGATGCAGAGAGGTGATTGAGTGAGGGACTAATAACACAGTCAGATTTAGTGAAGTGAATAGAAACAGTAGTTAACTCTTACAAGAAAAGAAGATACTTCCGTTTAGGGTACAAAGGAGATTATCAGCTCTATATACACCCCCTTCAGAAGCATGTTAGTTTATTCATTTGAAAATCAAATGTAAAGCAGTTCAGTAGCCTCCCTGAGCTCAGGTCACACACTGATTAAGAAACAGCTGCATCTAACTGACCTGGTAATTCATGTCTTTTAAGTTTCATGTCTTTGAGTTTCCCTTCCCAGGCAGATGCTCTGAATGCCTGTTTAACCTTTCCTATTAGTGTTAGTAATGTGCTTTACTCATAAAAACAAGGAGTGTTGAAAGACGCTAAGATTTGCAGAGTTAGTCACGCATGTCAACTAAGCTTCACATAGCCAGTTCATTTGTGTAATTTTAGAAGTGCCTTATAACAAAGGTTATTTTGGTCAATTTATCAGTTGATATATCTGAAATGTATCAACAGCAGCTGAGCGCATCCCCATTACAGTAGCTATTATCCTTCCTGTATGATTGCCTTCCTTTCAATACTAAAACTTGTCTCCTATATGTATTAGCAGGGAAGAACTTGAAACAAAATAATCTCTAGTAAAAATATCAGGAGTATACTGGGCACAGTATAGTTCTCACATCAGTCTAAATTAGGAGAACCTCTCTAGTTAAAAACTGTGGAGRTTCAAAATTGAAAGCGGGATGAAAATTAGATGGAGTTAAGCTAAATCTGTTAAGGACAATTTGCTGGATCCAGTTCAGAGCTAGTAGGATTCCTGGATTTCAAGCAGAGGCTTGAATGCTGCCAAGCCCCTTGAAGGCAGAGCCTTTGGCCACAAAGCAAGACGTATTTGGTCCCCAAGTGCTCGAGTTCTGGTCTAGACTGTTACCTAATACTTCTCAATTATTGTCACCATCATTGTCTTTAATCGAAATTGAAGTCTCTGGTATGGCAATAAAATAAGACACAGATTATATCCCAGGTACACTAAGCACTGCTTTGGTTTCTGTTCTGCCCCCACAATGTTTAATAACTACAGACAGATTAAATTATAAGACCACATCTTACCGTAAACTTGATAGTTGCTCTGAGACAGCAGTAATAGAAGGATGTACAGTAAGATCCTTTTTATSGACATGACTGGAGGAGCCTTCATTCTCTGGGCATGGTAGAGAGAAGAGGTTCCCGCAGGTTTAAAAAGTGCAGTTCAGATGGCGTCTTGCATCCTGTTAGGTTTACCCGGGGTATATGTCTGAGCCGATTCCCTTTTCTAGCTCTTCTGCCAAGACAGTGCAGAAAGGGGYGGGGAAGTAATATATCTGCAAAAATCTGTCGGGTTACACAGTTCTTTTTTCGTGTGGTTGAAACGTGAACTGCTTGATCATTTCACATCATCTCAGAACTCCTCTGCAGTTCAAGGCAAAACATCTTTCACCCTTCTCTGGCTCCCCTTACAGTGTAACAAACATAGTTGCAGATTTTTTTTTTTTTTTGAAAGATGCTTCTGCAGTTGAGGTTTTGATTTTACAAGCAGTGATATAGCAGAGAGAGGGGATGCACAACTGTATTTTAAACTTTTTCAGTCCTTGTGTATTACTTTAATTCAACATTAACAAATTAAGAAGCTGAACAAATTCACTGTTCACAAGCTGGTAGATGTCAGAAACACGTCTGAATAGTCTTWATTTGCATTAGATTAATTTACAATAGTCTGCACTATAAGACATGATTGCTTCTACTATTTAGTCTTAGCATCCTCATGACATAAGGTCAAGTAATTTGGATTTGGATTTTGTGGGTTCTTTTTCAGCATGTCCTCAACAGCTTTTTTCCCTAAATATTTCTAAGATGCTGAACCTTTTAGCTGAACTTTCCCAAAAAATTATGTCAATGCAGAGTTTCTTCATAAAGTTAGACCCAAACTAAGGTTGACCAGGAACTTTGTATATAGCAATTATCACTTCTGCTTATAATGCAAATACGACAACCACAAATAGAAACCAGGGAAGAAATTAATGCAGTTATAAAATCCTATGTTAAAATGGGGAGGGTTAGACTGGACGATAGGAAGCATTTTTTTACCAAGAGGGTAGTCAAACACTGGAACAGGCTTCTTAGAGAAGTGGTCAATGCCCCAAGCCTGTCAGTGTTTAAGAGGCATTCGGACAATGCCCTTAATAACACGCTCCAACTTGTGGTCAGGCAGTCTGACTGGATGATCGTTGTAGGTGCCTTCCAACTGAAATAGTCTATTCTAAATATTTTAAGCTTTCTAGACAAAATATATGCATATGATGCTCTAGCAAAAATCTAAATTATCAGGATTTTTTCAAAGTAATATTTTGAAGAAAATAATTGAACAGCTTTCCAAAATTTCGTGGTTGGTGGTGTCTGGCTAAGTAAGTGATGATCAGGAGAATCACACTGATGTTTGTGAGACAATCCAGATTACAAAAATCCAGATTACAAAAATGACAATCCAGACTAAATGGAAAATATTTGTGAAAGAAAACTCCTTGAGTATAATTGTACACACAGCGTGCTSCCACTTGGGACAAAATACTAGTCCTGCAGATTGCATTTCTGTGTAGTGAAGACATCTAGTGGCTGAACCCATAGCTAGCTTAGATAGTAAAATTGGTCATTAAGGGATGCGTTTCCTGGCAGTGTAATTTCTGCTTGTGTTTCTGCTGAGTTATCCAAAGTTTATGCTAGGAATGTAATATTAGTAGTTGGTACCTAATCTCTGCATGCTTATTAGAAGAACTGTTTTGGGCTGAGTCCTTTGCTACTGACTGAAGCTTTTTAATAAGACAAGGTTTTGTCTGTTCTCTACGGTGTTTTGAGATTGGCTTTCTAGGTGGATAATTTCTTGTTGGTAACTTTGTGGAAGTATTCTGAACTGTAAGACAGGTACTGTCGCACATTAGCCTTCCGGGAGAGGTGAGGTGGGTCAGAGTGGCAGGAAGGAGCGCGTATTTCCTGTACTGCATATTGTACGTGGCTTGTGAGGATTCTTTACTTCGCATTTTCAACAGTAAATATCTTGGAGACTCATCTATGTTTTTGGAGCCCTTTTCTTAAAAAGGCTCTGGCAAATGTGACTTCTACTATCACTGCTGACACTTCATTATTTCCTTTATCTCCTTTCTGCTTAAGAGTAGGGTTGTGGGGCGTTTTGTCAGGGTTTTTTTGAGAATCTGCTGGACGATGGCAAAAAAATATGAATTGTTCATGTTTTCTTGTTAAGACTTTATTACCTCCTTGAGACATTCCTGGGAGCTTTTTTATTTTTGTGATATTATTAAGTTATAAATGAGATCTTTCTCCCAATGTTAACTCATATTCTAATTTTTTGAGAAAAATCGGTCTCTGAATTTGACACACTATAATATTCCAGTTTTGCTTTAAAAACGTGTTTCAAAGGATAGTAAATATAAAACAACTATTTAGCAAAAAAAGGARTAAGAACCTTAATCTAAAACCACGTAACTAGGAGAGGGAGGAGTATATGCATTTAATTCAAGATGAGATATCATTTGAAGATGGCAGAAAAAGATGTCACTAGATGGCACTGATTGCTGCTATGTGCGATAACTCAGTTACTTCTTTGCTATATGCAAATCAGACCTCAGCTGAATCCTAACAGATACCAAGTATTTAAAGAACTAAGAGAATTCARTGCAATTCTAACACAATGATCAGCACAGTTCTGTGTGCATTGGATACTATTTTCAGGAAGAGGCTCAAAAAATATGGAGTAAAATTCTGATAGTCTTGAACACCTGAGGATTGCTATTAATAGAAACTTTCTCCACTTGATTCAGTCCACTTTGTCATGTTTGCTGATTCTTTACTGAATGCAAGTGGGGAAAAAAAAAAAAACAAACAACACTATGTAATGTTCCTTCTGTTCTACCTCAGTTTTTCTTCTGACAAGACAAGGTTGTGTTTTGGGTTTGCATTTTCCCTGTTTGCAGGTGGTTAGGCATCGGCCTCCAACCACATAGAGATATGGCATTTAGATAGTGGGCTCCAGTAAGTCTGCTGAAAATTATCTTCATTACACTACAGGAAGGAGCTTTAGTTACTTGAAGGAACAACAATCATTTAGAGTCTGCCATCCAGCTCCTTGCCTGCCACTAGCGATCACGCAGCTTGCAGTAGTATGTGCTGCTGCAYGAGCTACGGCTGGCCCCCGCAGCCTGTGCTCATGTCTTACTACTGTAGCTCCCTGTTAAAGGAGGGATCAGTTACTTTATTTCTATGCAAGTTCTTTCCTTTTTCCACAATATGAGATTCTCTGCATCTCCCTGCTTTTTCCCAAGCAATTTCAGTTTAATGAGATGAGCTAAGCTCTGTTAAATCAACAAACACATCTTGCACCAGGTTCTAAAGTGCAGACTGAGCATGGGCCTGGACGCTCTCACAAGGGGTGTCAGTTCATTCAATATAGAGTTGGTTAAGAATCTATTCAGGGTTTTGCTGTATATAAAACACTACGTGTAAGCATGGGTATTTTAGTTATTGGATTCCTCTTACAGTAATGACGGGTTTCAGAAATAAGGGGAGGGAGGAAACAATTTGAAGGTAATTACAAAAGAATTAAGGTAAGGAGGTCTCATTTACTGTAGTGAAAACTAATACTGAATTCTATTCTGTACACCGAAGGACAGATTAAAAAAACACTTGAGGCAAACCAATATACAACCCCCCACCCCAAGAACCTCTAAAGCTCCAAATTATTTTTCTTCCAGCTTTGAACAGAACTGCTGAATGATACCCTCTCTCCACYGCACTGCTGTAAGCTACTCTATTGCTTAGGAGAAATTGGAAGATTTCCTTATTTTCCTCAGGAACACAATAGTTCTTACTGAACAGAAGGATCAGACAGGAGGAAAAAGTAGAAGTATTCACTGAAAGACAGCAGAAACTTCCTAATGAATGTGTACTCTTATTTTAGTGTGTTCATGGAGTACATATAAYATGAGAGTACTGGTCACTTCACTGCACTTAAGTAGTCCACTGCTTTTACTTTCCCTTCCTGTGCACTACTAGACAGGAGAAGACACACAGAGAGAGCTAAGTACTTAGTTACATCTAAAAGATGAATAAATTTAAATTGATTGTGCTTGTTTGGCTCAGCTGAACAYGGGCTTTGCATACCAACTGAAACCAGTAATCTTCCTCAGGTCCTCCTCCAGGTCTAGGAGAAATCTTCTAGCAAACTAGATGTTCTTTTGCAAGACTAAATATTCAGATGCTTCTGGCTTCTGAAACSTGAAGTGAGCATGAAGTTGGGACACTCAAAAGCTAAACTCAAAGGGACTCAAACAGCTATTCAGCAATTGTTTAGCACTTCTATTTTATACTTAATTTTCTATTTTATGGAATAGAACTTATTAAGTATACCTAATACTTAACATTTAGCTTCAGGGGCAACACTGGTCTTGAGGCTGCCCTCTTTCAAGCCTGACTGACAGTTGCAGTAGCTCTCTGTATCCTATCTGAGCCTGCACCTTGTGCTTTTACTTGGGAGATGTGCTATCTGCTTTTGAATATGAAAGAGATGGTCTCTACCACCAGAAGACCCACAAATTCCAAACCCTTTGTAGAAAGAGAAAAGTGGTGGGATGGGCAAAAACAAAATCCCTACCTGACTTAAGCAGAACTGCCACAGATTGTCCATCCTTCAGTCTCTGCTGTCCAGCCTAAGTAAATGACAAATGTCAAACCTAATCATCAGTATAAATGTGGCCTAAAAGCAGTCATGTATACTTCATCCTACTGCATCTTGGATATGGGTTAAACAGCATGATTCACTTAGGAAAGTAAAATGTCATCGTAAGAATTTAGCATGGCCTAATTAGTAAACTTTAAATACATACTTCACTTGATTCTGCATCAGCTTCCACACAAATCCTTACTGATACATTGATTTTGCAAGTATACAGATGCTGTTTCAAAGAGGAATTGTCCACACAAGAAAACTTTACAAAAGGGTATGTTTATTTCTATTCTGCTTTTCCATTTGATATAAAGGCAACAAAAATCAACTTGATCTTAATGTGCTGTGACCTGAAAATGACTGAAAATGAGAAAGTAATGATTAATAAATTCATGAGTCAAGAGGTTGCATGAGTTTATCACTGATCCATCATGAGGTGTCAAGCCAGATAAAAATTCAGGAAAAGGAACGTGTAAACAATCAAACCTACACTTGATAATTTTGATGGGCTGATGTTGTTTGCTCGATTTTCATGAAGTCCCTAAGGGAGAAAGAGATCGAACTGTGACCTTTTTGCAGATAGTTTGGAAAGACCTGATTCTTCCACAYTGCAGAAGCCCTTCCTGAAAAGACCTGAAGCATTAGGTAGCTGCAAGATCCTATACCTACAAATCGTTTACTGCAATGTCAAAATGCATAACAATTATTTTACTTCATGTTCACTTGCATCAGAAGGCATAATTAGGGAATTTCTGTCACCATGAAGAAAGCCACATACTTGACAGGAAACGGGTTCTGTATAACCAGTCCTGAAACAGATTTCAGTGTGATTGCACAGATACATCAACAAACTGCTTCAACATATAGTTTGATATTACCTTAAGCTAGAACAGCAGCATGTACATTCTTTAATKTTTCTCATCACCATCCATTTCTACTGTCTTACATTACCATTATGTTAACTACCACATGTTCTTTATCTGCTTTCTTGGCAAAATAAAAGATCATGCATAAATTCTATCAAAAAGGAATTCCTTTATTTTTAAAAAAGGACCTTTTTTCCATTACCAAGCGAAAACTTTACAAAGTAAAGTACTTCTCTTCCAATAATATTTTAATATAAAAACTTAAGTCACTTGCTCTGGTCTTACTGTTCTAACAGGATGAAGTCTTGTGGCACTGCAAGACGCAGGCATTTTCAGCCTCACTCTAGTATCTAATCATAAGTTCATCACTTTTTTAAATAAAACCATTTCTGTGGCCACTTACCATCAGCAAAACATCCCACCACCAAACCAAAAATAAAGCGTCTTCACTAGCCCAAAAGAGACTAAACTCTAACAGCATTATTACAATGAGAAGCTTTGTTAAAAAAAATTTATTTTGAAAGTTAGACACAACCTTAAAATTGTACAAAGACAACAAGCATTCAAATTACACAAAGAGTTAGCAGTGAGTACAATGTGAACACAACAACAGTGAGTCTTGCCTCTCTTTATATGTAAATATAAATAGAGATTATCCTTGCCAAACTTCCAGSTKTTTTTTTTTTTCCTTTCCTGAAAACCAGCTCATTATGCTGCAAAACCTAGCAGGGAGCGTTTCACTGTTGAGTTCAACAGAATTGCTAAAAGGGGCTCTGGCTAAAAATAGTCCTTCTATCATGAGAATATCCCATACTTTGCAGAACCAAGTTTCTCTCTCAATTGAAAAACAGCTTTCCCTTTCATTATGTCGAGTGTTTCACCTCCTCTAGGGACCTGACAAATTACAGGCTTCAAAATGCTTAAAAATACTAGAACTTGCTCATGTTTTTTCAAGAACATGCAAGCTGAAACTAACACGGTGTATACATGTAAGTAGTCACAAAACAGAGGATGTTCCTGTTTGTATTTCAACTCTTTCAAAGTGTTGTTCCAAGAAAAGCACTTTGGAGTAATTTCAGCTGTGAGTTGGCTAAACTAATATAAGTACATGGTCAGAGAAGAAAATATTTCTTTTTTCTTTTTTTTTTATATTACATTTAGAGCTTCAAATATATAAATAAAACCACCTGGCAAAAAGTATCCCTTATAGCTTGCCCCTACATATGCATGTGAAATGAAAAGCTGACATTGCTACCATCCTCCCTTTACTTCTGAAAGTACTCTTTACAGGAAATACATGGAAAAATAATGCAGTGTTCTTGCAGAAAAAAGGAAAACCCCATGGAGACTGTTAAACCACCACAGCCTCTGTTCTAGGAATTGGTTATTACTTAGGTTTAGATACACCAGAAAACTTCTGCTGTAAATCTTCCCTAAGATCAACAGCAATTAAACCAAGGTTATGCTTTATCCAACTATAGCCACACTGGCAAAATTATGCTCTGAACTTGAGTGTTTTATTTTTCATTGCTTTACTCCATTATGAATGTTTGTTGCAATGGATCAGTATCTTGATTTTCAAAAAGCTTAAAATGTTGTGGGTTTTTTTTAACAAAAATATCCTAGTATTAAGACACCAGTGTCCTACAAACTTTGCATTGGAATTAAGCATTGGAAGTAAGTCAGTTCCATTCAAAATCCTGATGACCAATTTTTGCTTCCAAATTGATATGAGTWGGTAGCCTATGACTACACTGATAAGGTTCCTCATTAGGCTCGTACCCTCTGCAGTAATTCTGCATAAAAAATAAATTGGTACAGGAATAATTACTGAAAATACTTACAGAATTGTATTAATTCTGTAAATTGAGGCTCTGTACACGGACTGCTTTATACGTAGAGTACGCTTTTGAGAAACTAAGTGTTCTAATATTGCTTTACCTTATTGAGAATGACTGGTTTTCTTTTTTTAACAAAAGCTGTTGTGTTGCTAACTTTTATTTTTATGTAAAACCGTATAAGTGAAAGGAACTTGATCATTTTTCAGTTGTGCAAGAGCCTATTTAATGTTACCATTAAGCTTTTCAAAATGTCTGTCGGTTTGCCAGTCCAGGGAAAAACATACCGCATTGAATCATATATAAAATGGTTATGGGGTGCAGCCTGTGAAATCCCATGTTAGCAACAGCTGAGCTAACTAGCCCAAATTCATACCTTTTGATCATACAGTCTCCTCTAGATGCTTTTGTTTAATGGAAGCCTGTTTTCTCAATACTCCATTGTTTTCTATTTGCTTCACTTCTAAGATAGCATTCATAAGGTAAAAAAAAAAAATTAAAAAATTAAAGCAAGGAYGTTGTTTCACTGTAATAAAACAGCAGCTGTAAAAGAACACTTTCAATTATTGTCAGGACAGAAAAGGCTATTGGCAGTGTACCTTTCACTTGGCCTAAGAAGATTTATAAAACAGTTCTAGCCCAAGGCAGTTCATGATGTTAAGCTAAACCCAAGCTTGTGCAATAGCAAACATATTTTGGAAGGCATATTTTGATATCTAGGATTAGAGGAAAAAATTATTACTGTTATTTCTGTCTGAAGTCCTAAACCAGCAACCAGTATCATTGACAGGATTGCTATGACTGCATGGAGTCCTGCTAGCTTCAACAGGGACCAAAGGTGCAGCAGTGTAGTGAGTACCCGTGTACCGGTACACACGGATAGGCAGCCTCCTGCTTTTTAGTTTTGTCCGCTTACCCAAACAGGTCTCATAGGAGAAGGCTACAAGACATGGTTATAATGTAACACAAGTGCATTTCTGTAGAAGCTATTTGCATAAAAACCAGTTTTACTAAGTATGTAAGTCTCTCTCAATCCAGCAAAAGAGACTGCTCTAGAAATAGCTAGGGAAATAGCTAACAGAAACAAAATAAGTAGGTTATTTTGTCTCTTTTTAGCAATTACTTAGTATTGCTGAAAATAGCTGGAATAAAAGAAATACTGAGAAACAGATACCCTGAAGCTCTGCTGGGGAAAGGAAGCTGAACAGAACAACTGGCTCCACCTGAGGGAGTTAAAGCATACACCATTGTATCCACTGCGTGGAGGATTTCTGTGCTGCTAGAAGATGCCTGGCACCTCCCTGAACCCAGAGCATCTCAAGGAAATCTACAGCAGGCAGAAGTTGGTTGTATTCTAGCACGTTGCACATTGCTCCCTCATTCCATCCAAAAACTGTATAAAGCACTTACATCGAGTGGACTATTTGGCATAACAATTTGGAATAGCTCAGTAATCGTTTACTAGATTTCGGAGAGAGTAACATTATTGAAATTCTTCAATTTCCCATTTTACTTTTTGCCAGTCCAATAGATGTGGCCTTGGCACAGAGTAAGAAATACAGCCCAGGTCTGTAATTCCAGTTTAGCTTCGAAGTATACATGCTTTCCTATCTGCGCTTACAGGTATTGAATAGCCTTTCCAGTAACTATTTTGAAAACTATTTTAATCACTTTACCTCCTTTGACTAAAAGGCTGAGGACAAGGCTAGAGATGTAGAGGACCTTCAGGGAAAGATGGAGGAGCCTCTTCTCCTACGGACTGTAAAAAAGCTTTCTCAACTCCACAATTTAGTGCCTCCCCCACCCCCAATTTAGATTTAGCATCCTTTGTCCTGCTAGCAAGAAAAAGGCATTAATCCTCTCTACTAAGATCTTGGTCCAGTATAAGTTTCACTTGCCAGCAGCTGCACTGGAAACCACACTCAGTTACTTGTTTGTCTACCCAACTTTCAAAGATTGGCATTGAAACTGAAGGGGAAATGATAAAACTGAGACAGTGAAACAGTGATTTTAAAAAAGCGGGCATGGTAAACCTGCAGAACTCCCAGCTTTATGAGAATAGTGGAGTTCAGAGGTCAATACAGGAGACTGGCTATTTAAGCTAGATAATGAACACATCCACAGTTGAATCAAAGAGGACAGGAGAGTATTCTAGAAGAAAAATGCTTCCCGTTTTAGAAGGTAAACTGAACTTGGATAGGAATTTGCAATAATCCTCCCCAAACAGAGCAGTTATATTTTAACTAACCATTCTACAGCTTCTTGCATTTCAAATGTGCAGCACTTCTTCTTGGTCACCCATGGACAGGATACTGGACAAAGCAATCCACTGACATGATTAACAATCCCTATCGYATCATCTTCCTCGTATATTTAGATGCACAGTTTAGGTAAGTGAAGTCCTCCATCCAAGTGCCTTTTTCTTAGCGTCAGTTCCAGCTGGACTGAAGGTGCATGCCAGGTATGTTCCCTGCATTCATCATGAGTTCTACGTCAATGTAGCTCTGACATCTACAGCAGGGTTAGCAACAGTCTGTGGCATACCACTAAGTTCACAAATAGATTGTCATTTCTACAATAATACAAAATAGCTTGCAAAAACCAATATGTAACACTGTATATATGCATGAATATAAAAATAAACCACACCATTAATATGTAAAACTTCACAACGATGATGAAAACAGTTTTCTTCTCAACGGTCTTCAGTATTGATGAGCTGGTTCTCATTGTCATACCCATCAGGCAGGTATGCTTTCCTTAGCTGGTCTGACTTAGGTATCGAACTGCCATTCTTGACGTAGCGGGACAGGAAGGCTCGCACAGATGGATGATCAGCCTTCTCAAGTGGAATATTAGCTTCCAGGCACATTTTCACAAAGTCCTGGATGACACTGGTTTTCTCTGTCTGGGCAGTACTGTTGCACTGAAGGGAGGCAGTCAGAGTCCTTTGCTTCTTCCTGACGTTCTGTTCTTCAAACTCTGCCTTTCGCTTCGTGTGTGTTTTAGACTTGAGGTGGTCATTGATGGCAGACTTGCGAACGTGATTCAGAACCACATTGCAGGAAGTGCAGAAGAGTTTTCCTCCATCTTCGTGCAGCTCACTGCCGAACTCCGTTACACGATCCTGAGGAGTCACATACAAAGCAGTCTTCGAGCGGTTACGTGATGGAGCAGACTTCACTCCAAATCGTTCCATTGTTGCCTTCAATAAACTCTACCTGAAAGCTGGAAAAAAAAAAAATTGCTGTTAAAGTGTGCTAATAATTTCAACGAAATAGTTCTGGATGCAGTCTATTCAATATCCATTATAGCACTTATTGACATCTAAAAGATAATTACATGTAAGATACACGTGTGAAACTATTATTGAAAGGTTATTCATCCTGAAGTCTAAAGAACTTAGGAGACCGAAGTCCCTCATGGGTCTGAGTAAARTACTTTTTAGTTTCCACAACTACAAAGCTCAAGAGAACCCTCAAAACTCAATCTGTTCGTCAGTGAAAGTCAAATAGAAAGTTTTTTTATTTTTTCTTGAAGACAGTTTTTATCCTTTGCCCTTTAGTGTAAAGGGTGCTTTCTTCTTAATATTTTCAACATATTTGTCAGTTTCTTAGTTATGTTCAGTCAGTATTTTTTCTGTTTACTTCATGAAAATGTGTATTAGTTCTGCTAGTAAAGACTTAGTTGTCCAAATATCAGGCAAGAAGGCCATTACTGTCACAAAAGCCAGTAAAAAAAAAAAAACCAACCCACAAACAAACCAAAACCAAACCAAAAAAACCAAACTTGAGCTTTGTCAGCACTCATACTAGACTGAATCTTAACTCAAGAGTCAAAAGCAAATGGTTTTTGTCATTGCAACTAGAGACTGGTGAAACAGCCTAATGTGAACAGAAACTTGCATACATTTCAAGTCAAAATAAGAACCTGTATTTTTAAAGATGACAACTTCCCTGAGGAAGGTAACTGATAACTAAGAGAGTTGGAGACTTTCTAACATCACTCTAAATTCCACTGTGTTACCAAAGCAGGCAATAACCTAGTCAAGTGTACTAARATCAGACAGGATCTATTTCTTTTTGTGTTGTTGAGAAATAGAGTAGCTGGTGTAAATCTCAGCCAAGATAATTTAAGTCCTTTTCAAAGTAAGGTTGAAGTCAAGAAACAGCTCAGTTCAGGTTTGAGGTTTTCTGAGCAAAATTATCATTCATTACATTAACTACCCATYTCCTTATAAAAAAATAGGGCAACAGGTGTTTCTTAAAAATATATACTTTGAGGAAATATAATAGGCTGCCTAGGCATTTACTTACAGGTATGAAYGACTTTGAAGAATTTTGTATTGCCTGTGCTTACAAGGAAGACTGAGAGATCAGAATACCTCTAGATGTATTATTCTCTGTACTTATTTGTTTTGTTACACAGAGTTTGCTGTTGCAACGTTTTAAAAGATCTGCCTTTAAAAGACTAGAATTTCCAAACTAACTATAAGTTGAGCTTGTCCAGCTCTAAGGACTGAATGGAGTTTCTGCTGTCCAGAATGCCTTTTGTTTGCTCTGGAAAAAATAGAGAATTCAGTCTTCAAAACTCTTTTTTTTTCTTAAACCACTGCCATGCCAAGAGATGACAACTTTTGAAAGAAAGGAGACTGAGATCTTGCTTTCAGGTACCTTCCTAGTTATTTTTTTGCACTATCTGCTACTTTCCAGAACTATAAGTCTTGACTAATACCGCACGACAYTACAGACTAAGATAAACAATTTTTTCTCAGTACCGATGGGACTGTTTTTATTCTTTTTGTTGCTTTATGCAATTTATCCCCACGAGTTTCTTAAGTAACTGTTTTCTGAAATCAAGCGGAAAATAAGTCTTAACCTAACATAAACTTGTTGCTTAGGCTTCTGAAATGTCATAACAAATCCCCTACCAAACCAGGTGTTTGCACTTATGCTTTATCAAAATCCCTAGGAATTCTGTGAGCAGTACAACTACTGCAACACAGGATTTCTGGTGGGKTTTTTTTTGCCTCAAGTTTTGGCATGGATTCTTTGATGCCTACTAACGCCTGAACTACTTCGGGTTCCCAAGTGCAGGGGAARGGGTGGGCGCAGAGAAGGCGTCCAGGACAGACACCCCATCTACCCTCTGTCACGCTTTCAAATGCGGCAAGCTCTTCCGCAGCGGTGGGAGCCCTGGGGGAGGCAGATGAGCACGCCTTGCCTACAAAGTGTCACCGGGCACCGAACCGCTCCGTGTGCATGGGAGGGACCTCTTGGCGAGGCCGGAGGGTGCCGAGGCGAGGAGGAAAGCAGGCCTGGATTTCCAGCCGCCAGGCAGGTTTCGCTGTKCCCCTCGCCGTGACCGGCAGCCAGAACTCGATGCGTTTATCCCCTGGGGTTCGGTCACCGGATTGACGGCGCCATTTAACCCGTGAGGGCCTCTGAGGAGCGGAGGGGTCCGCGCTCCGCCGCCCGCTTCTCTCCTTTCCCTCCCCGGCCCCGGGGGGCTGAGGGAACGGAGGCCGCGCACGCACTCCAGGCCTCGCCTCCCCCCCTCTCCCCCCCCCCCGCGGCGGCGGCAGACAGGTGCGGCCCCGGCCCCGCCGCCCCGCCCCGCTCCTTCCCCCGCCCGGCACGGCGGGTGTTTCCATGGCAGAGCCGAGAGGCGCCTCTGCAGACGCCGGCGGCCCCGCCGGCGCCTCGCCTCGCCTCGCCGACCGGCCCCGGGACCCACAGGCGGCGGAGCGCAGCCCCGGGCGGGCCCCGCCGAGGCAGCGCCGCCCGCCGGTCCCCGCCCGCCCCCTGCCGGGTGCCGTTACCCGCTCCAGCCGTGCGGCCTTCCCACGCCCCGCCGGCGAGCGCCGCGCCGCCGCCGCTCCTCTGCTGGGCCCCGCGCCGCGGGCCGGACGCRCCCCTCCGCCGACGGCCGCCGCGCAGCCAGCGCCGCGCCGCAGCCAGACGGACCTACCCACCCTGGCGGCCGCGGTAGGCGGGACCTAGCAACCCGCCTAGCAACCGCCGCGCCCGCCCGCCGCCCGCCTCTCGCCCGCCGCCACAGAGCGGCCGAGGGGGAGAAGCCCCTCAGTGATTGGTTCCTCCCGGCCCGGGCGCGCGGGGATGGACGGCGCTTTTGCCCAATTAGAATTGGGGGGCGGGTGTAAGCGCCGTGATGGAGGCGTGCTCAGGCCAGTCAGGGTGCGCGAGGGCGAMGGTGGCGTCTAGCGGACGGGGGCTTTGGCCAGTTGTCGGCAAGAGGCTGCRGAGGGAGGTGTAACAGACGGCATGAGCAGCCAATGGCAAGGGGGGGACAAAGTAACGAAGAGACTTTTGCCCCAATCGAAGGACGCTTCGGCGGGGCCGGGTGGAAGGGAGGAGCCAGAGGTCAGAGGCCATCAGCGAGTTCCCTCGTCGTTGGCCGTTGATCGGCACGGCGGCTGGCCCAATAGGAGCGCGGAGGGTGGGCGTGGCCGGACGTGAGGCGGCGGGGAGGGGGGGCGTCCCTTCCGGCGTGGCGGGGCGGGGGCAGGGGGGTGCTCGGTACGCGCAGGGCGGCCGGAGCAGCATGGCGGAAGACGAGAGCGATCAGGAGTCGGAGCGGCTCAGTGAGGAGCTGGAGGCGCTGGTGGCGCCGGGGCTCCCCGCCGGCCTGCCGGCCCTCCTCAACAGCCAGTATTACTGCCGCCGCTTCTGCCAGGTGAGCGCCGCCCCGCCCCCCCGGCCCGCTCCTCGCCCCTCCCCCCCGCGGGC